>SNQJ01S0015066.1:13662-24824 GCA_010110895.2 Picea sitchensis | reverse complement strand
CCTGAGCTTTTACGTTCGAATCCCCAAGGGGTTTTATCCTTCTTATCCTGTCGTCTCCACTGTTGCCATTAATGACAACAACCATCAACACGCACTCATTGCTTGTTCAATATTTGCCAACATAAATACTGTGACTGAGACTTCTTACAGAAGTTAGCCGACTTAAAATTTAAGACACAATTAAATTCGATTGACTCTTATCTACTTATCTAACTCGGAAAATATTAAGATCGAATCCATTTAATAACTCCCATGCTTTCTCACTCACAAAGACTAAGTTTGTGTATATGCAAGTGTAAACTAAATAAATTGTAGTTGCAAATTGACAAATCGACTAACTGACCGACTGAAAAATCAATAGAGACATAAGGGCTCACTGACTTATAATTACTATTTCTAACATTAAAAAGGTAGAGGTTGCATTATTTCTTTTCCCAGTTCAAATCCCAGATAAGAATTAATTATAACTTAATGAAGTAGGTGTTGTGTTCTTCTTTTGGGGTTCAAATAGATGTTAAGAACTTGGACCTTTGTGATAAGGTAAAGTGGAATAAGTGGAATCCCATCACTCTGATTTGAACCTACAGGTATTGCCTAGATAATTCTAACCAATTACCAATTTCCCTATAAATTTTATACAAAGATTAGATTTCTTATGCTCCCAAATCACAACAATTATAAAGATTACAATGATCCAAAAAGACATGTGAATGTTGTTAATTATAATGATAGAATGAATTATATAGACTTTAATGATCCAAAAATACATGTGAATATTGTTAATCATAATGATAGCTAATCCTGATACCTCTTCAGAAGAGGTGACTGCACTCAATTTCAGAAGAATAATATTGAGTGTTTTTCTAGGAATAATTTCTATAGGCATATTGGTTGTTGTTGAGGATGCAAGGTATAAATTGGAGGGAACAAACTCATACTCGTATTTTACATTAGATGTTGGACTTCATTCCAAAAATATTTTCATTATATTATTAGTGTGGGAATCAAGATCAATTATGCCATCAAAAATAAGATCAACATCATTTTTTTCTTTCAAAGACAGGTCTAAATTAATTGTAAGCAATTGATACATATATTCATCATCATAGCCACATATCCTACCCACATGGGAATTTCTTGGTCGAATATTGGTTTACTAGCTAGATATAGGGTTATATTTTTAGTAGAGTTCCATGGGAAATAGTCATGTCTCCATATCTACAACCAATATATGCATCTATTGTGGCTAACCATGGCCCACCTAATATTAGTGGGTAACCCCCAAGATTAAATTGTGGTTCATAACCATAAATATTTTTTGGACATTCCGATGAATATACATATATAACTACATCCTCTATGTAGGGAAATTCTTAGGGGCTAAATTTCGTGAATGGGATCATTTTCTATGGTTTTTCCCCAAAAATGATTCGCTAATTTCCACTTTTCCTAAAAATGATTCTCCCAAATTCCATAGAATAAAATTATTTTACCTTTAAAATTGCCAAAATTTTAAAGAAACTATATAGAATCCTTCGAAATTTCGATATTTTTACAAAACTATCACCAAACATTTTACAGTTTGCATATTAAGGAATTGTAAGATTAGCCACATGTCTACATTTTAATGTATATTTCCTTCCTTAAAATTATCCCTTCCTCTAAAATACCCTCAATTTTGATTGTGGATCAATCAACCATTCAAGCAAATATAAGAGTTTTTCATACATTGGTCATCTTAAACTTTTCCACGGTTTCCATGGTTATAACATTTAGGAAAACCTCAAAATTAATTAAGAAATTAATAATTTATATATCCGAAGAAATAAAATTCACAATGGAACTCGAAGAGAATGATAGCATCCCATTTCTAGACGTTCTTATCAAGAGGAAAAGTAATGGTGATCTAGGACATGCGGTGTATAGAAAAAAGACTCACACCGAGAACTATCTCCACGCAAACTCCCATCACCACCCCAACCAGAAACTAGGTGTCCTAAAAACTTTACCCACTAGAACCATAAGAATCTTCGATGAAGCACACCTAGATAAAGAAACAGATCACCTTACCAAGACTTTTAGAAACATAGGTTATAAACACAAAGACATTAAGAATGCAATAAACAGAGCCCTAAAAAAAACCTGTGATAATCCCAGCGTCCCAAAAGACCAAAACCCTAATAGAGATGTATGTCTCCCTTACATCCAAGGAGTGACCGATAGGATTACAAGAGTCCTCAGCAAAAAATAGATTAAGACCTCCTTCAAACCACTTGAAACCATCAAACATAATATGAGATCCGTCAAAGACAAAATCAACCATCACAAAAGTAAAGGAATCTACAAAATAGAGTGTTCATGCGGAAAATGCTACAACGGTGAAACTGGCTGCTCCTTCCAGATCACGATAAAAGAGCATGGAACTAACATTAAGAATGAATGCATCCGCACCTCTACCCTAGTTGAACACTCCCTTAAAACAAGACACCATATCCGTCTTGAAGACACAAAAATCCTCACCAAAGAAAATCACCTCTTTAAACGGTGTATTAGAGAATCCATCGAAATCCGTAAACATCCTAACAACCTGAACAGAGATAGTGGGTTAGAACTAAGCAAAAACTGGCTCCCCTTGATTCATAATAAACACTAATAATCTTTGATAAATATTATCCCAATATTAAGATTAATTCATTAAAACCAATTTTATCAATAACCCCACCTAATTAGAAATCACTTCCGAATATAAAACACTTTTTAAAATAAACTTTCTCATTAAAGAATATTAAAAGACTTAAGAATTTACACGCTCAAAATCTTAAACAATAAAAATTAAAACTAACCTAGCTCAAGATTAAAAACCTTGTATTATCTTTAGACCTATAATTTTATAATAACTAAGTTTTAATCCTTAATTAATAAAAAACTTTTCAAGAAACATCAAAACCTTAAATAACAATAATAAACAAACCCTAAAATAACTCAATAATCTACTTAACACCTAAATATAAACCCTACTAATTACCTAGATTCTAGTTAATTAAAACTAAATTAATAAACATTGATTTAATAATAAATTAAAATAAACTTTAAACCTAATAAAAAAACCCTAATAAAACTTAATGAGACTAATAAAGAATTTTACCAAATAATCTAGCTTACACTTAGATTTCATCTCAACTCTAGTATTTAAAACCAACGCTTCTCATCATATGAACCCAGGGTCAATGTCCTGAAAATGGATCTTGATTTGGATCCGAAACGTCGACAGTCTATTGACAATACTATGGCCATTCCGATCAATCATGAAAACCCCAACCACAAAAATCTTTTTAATCAATTTATATATTGTTAATGTAAACATCAACAATAACAATATGAATATCAGGATCTATAGACCTAGTAGTAAAAAAATTCCAAGCATCATATTTGCAAGTTGATCGATGCCCTGGATCGTTGGAGGATCCGTCCTCTTCCTTCGTGTTTTCTCTAGACATAATTCTTGAATAGATTTGGAATAAGTGGGTACACATTTTATGGCTTGAAATAATGTAATATTAACACATACATTATTCAACTCCCCAAGGAAATCGAATCAAGTTTAGGAAAATACTTTATCAATACTTAACCTCTTGGATAGAGAGGAATTGATGCATCCTTCGAACGCGGATGACCTCAACTTTCATGGGAAGTAATTTGTGCAGTATTTGGAGAATTGTTCTATTGATTTTTTCTCGCTTGGTTTCTTACATAATTTTTAACTTCTTCCCTCTCCCTCCTCTGAGATGATTGTAGTAGTTTGATTATTGAGAGTCATCGCTAATCTTTATTGGACTTCTTATCAATCAAAAGGGGAGACAAAACAAGGAGGAAAACTAGACAACTCAATAGTGTAACTAGATTGAGTTGTTTTATTGTTTGTATTAGGTGTGGATTGTGTAGGTACTTGTGGCATTAATAAATAGTGTAACTAGATTGAGTTGTTTTATTGTTTGTATTAGGTGTGGATTGTGTAGGTACTTGTGGCATTAATAGACAATCACTACTAGGAAACTATAATTAGTGTTGTAGCTAAGAAAATTGGAATTGTTGTTGTGGAAATTATGGAGCATGTTGTTATTTTTGGGTGATAAAAGAAGAAACTCTCCATCCCTATGGACATTGATATTTGTGGGTTGGTTGTGGTGGATATTATAGCCAATGCATGTAAGGATACCAATATTGAGATGGATATTTCATTTGTTGGTTGGGAAAAAAACAATTATAAAATTGAAAAGGGGCTTGAGTCATACCCAATGATCATAATGGCCATGGTCACTTTTGGGAAATGGAACAAATATGTTCATTCTTTTCATTAGTTCCTTCATAAACATATTTCAATTTAGGAAAATAAGGGTAGTTATTATTGGCATGATTATGATCACAAATGATATAGACTTCAACATTATTTAATGAGACTCCCTTAACATATTCTTATTTCTACATTTTGATAAACAATTATTGATAGTTATTGCTTAGCCTCTTCTTGCTTCTCCTTAACCTATTGTATGTCAATTTGTTATATTAAAGAACTAAAAATATCAATTTTAAAAATTTCCCACAAACTATCGATTTCAACGTGAGTGGCTCCTCCTCTAGATGACTTAGTAATTCTAGCAACAACATATCAAGTACCTTTCGCATGTTTTCAAGTCCCCCATGAGTATCATTTACATAAATCACATATTTGATCATATTTTAGTTGGTAAATATCACCTCCTCCTATCAAATTCAAAAGGTTGAGGCATTCATTTATTATACCTATGATCAAGATAGTGTGTAAAATTTTCTTGTCGAGTTTTCTTCGATTGGGCCTTTGCAAGATATATTGGAGCCTCTCCGCATATTACTCCAAACTCTCATCCTCCTTTTGAATCTTCTTTAATATTTACTCATGAATGACTCGTTCTTTTTAATAGTCTTGATATTTCTTTAGGAAATATTGCTTACGTCATACTATGTATGGATGTTCTTCCCACCCATTCTCATGAACCATAAAAGTGTTTCATTATTTAATGAAGAAGGGAATAATTTCAACTTCCAAGCATCTATGGTATAGGCATAACTTCCGCAAAGGAATCCAAACTTAGAGAATAATATAATTATATATTCATTGGATAGAACATTAAAATTATGTAGAGTTGATGGAGACATATTCTTCATGAGTGCATCATATCTAGGATTCTTTAATTGGAAACTTAAAAGAGATATTGTCACCTTGGTTAGAACCAACTCCTTCTTTTACCATGATGAAGAGGAGAGGGTTCATAAAAAGTTGTTTTTCCAATGCTTTTGATTCTCGAGAATGAATTGATCTTTCAAAGTATGCTAATTTGCAAATTGGATTATGTTGAGAATATGGATATTAATAAGGCTTTCCACTAATAAATTGTTTTGTATACACTAGTCCTTCAATGGGATTATTAAACTATGCCTCTACTACAAAAGAATTTTTTGGTATATATTCATGAGTTGAATTCCTCCTATGAACTCATTGAGTATGAATTGTTGTCCTTGAACTTCCTCCTTTTGAAAGTCTACCTAAAAAGTGGTAAGTATCTCTAGTGGTTCTTACTGCACCAGGTGTTCATGTTCTTAGATTTCAAGTTCTACTCATGCATTTACATGCTTGTAACTAAATTCAAAACACTTCATGTGAAGTGTGGTAGAGATGCATGTTGACTATTCCTACAATGAAAATACCCTTACCATATGTTATCTATTCATACTAAATAAAAACCTCCGAAGTATTTTGAGACCAACTAAGTAATGATGCCAAAAATGATAGGTCTACTACATACCTTATTAATTCGTAGTAGGGTATTTAGTTTACTAGTGCACTTCATTGTAAACCAAGGGATTTTAAATTTTACAAAACATAAAAGGCTCAGGGATCAGTTAACCAGCTAGACAATTTAACTATGACATTATCAACTATATAAATCCAATTCTACTTATCTATCAAAAAAGGAATAATTAATAGTAACAACAAAACAAAGATTATGAATTATAACAACATATTTGTAACATAAAGTCTATAGAATTAAACAATTACTTTATGAATGATTAAACTATTAAGTATTGCAACACACTTCAAAATGTAAACAAAATTACAAAAGTAATTCAACTTTGTGCAAATATTTAAGCAGTGAGAAATATAAAACAAATATATATAAATCCAATTCTACTTATCTATTAAAAAGGAATAATTAATAGTAACAACAAAACAAAGATTATGAATTATAACAACATATTTGTAACATAAGGTCTATAGAATTAAACAATTTCAAAATGTAAACAAAATTACAAAAGTAATTCAACTTTGTGCAAATATTTAAGCAATGAGAAATATAAAACAAATATATATAAATCCAATTCTACTTATCTATTAAAAAGGAATAATTAATAATAACAACAAAACAAAGATTATGAATTATAACAACATATTTGTAGCATAAGGTCTATAGAATTAAACAATTACTTTATGAATTACTTTATGAATGATTAAACTATTAAGTGTTGCAACACACTTCAAAATGTAAACAAAATTACAAAAGTAATTCAACTTTGTGCAAAAATATATAAAACAAATATATAACATATAAACAAATATAGTAAATGAGAAGAAAGCCCTTCTACTATGGAGAAAGGCGTTGAGGAAGTTTACTCAATAATCAATTAAACAAGCACGAATAGGTAAGACATGCTTTATTAATAACAACTATGAAAATACATACCATATTATTTATGAATCTATTTTGATGTATATATATCTTCTTCTCATCTATCCATCCCTATATATGAGACAATAGCCATTTTTAGTTACTCAACCATTTAACATCTATCATCCTATATATGAGACAATAGTCATTTTTAGTTACTCAACCATTTAACAAATTTCGTAATGACATTTACATAGCAACACACTTCATAATTATACAGATTCTTTAAGTGGTTGTTAATGTATATTACTATATCTAAATGAAATAGAGAAACTTTTTAAATAGTTATAGAAATAAAGTTTCCGAGGTGTAGGACACTTGGTGACGGAGTGTGTTGTTAAGCTACTCTGTGTTGAAAAGTCACCGATTCGAAACCTGCGGGGACAAAAAATCCAACCATGTTAATGGTTGGTGTGGCTGAGGCCGGGTGTGATCCCCGAGTGATTTTGACGGCTTAGATGCCCCTGAGTCACGGTTTCTCAAGCCACAGGTTAATCCCGATACCAACAGGTTCAACCACATTAACCAACAAAATTTTTTTTTTATAAAAATAATTAAAATAGAGTATCTTTAACTAACTATGCAACTATATTAGTTGTTGGAATATAGAAAAATTAAATCCTCGTGGAGATGCTTTATATCTACATCATGAATCGTATATATGTTCATCATCGTAATGTTGTAGCGGACTAGTCAAATCACATAGAAGCTTCTCCGGATAATTCATGTCTATATAGCCACTGGTAATAGAAACATGGTCTTTGGAGACTCATAGCAAGTGATAAGTGGCATACCTTATTATTCATATTTGAAGCAATGATTACGTAGAAACTATCATTCAAAGATCTGTAGCTAGTGGTAATACTTCAAGGATCCATAACAATTTGTTTCTTCAGCAAAATACCATTTCTTTGAATTCTATTCCATGCACCCAATATTTAGCAATTTCATCTACCAATTAGACACAAATAACAACATTTCTACCAATTGTAATACCTAATTAATTAAAATTACAATTAGACAAATCAAATTGTACATGGGTTATTTCTGAGCCAACATGGGTATGGTTATAGTTGATGAAAAGGGAATGATGAAAGGAAACAATAGAGGGAAAAAGGTGATATAATCCTGAAAATATAAGGTCCGATCAACGAGAAGGAGCATGGGAACAACACTACTCAAATATTGGATAGAGGGAACCTTTCGTACTCTTCTTTGATATATCTTGCAAAGCATGGTCTTAATGGAAGGTTGACTAGTCTAGACTTTTCAATCATTGAAGGATAAAGACAAAATTATCAAAAGGTGGCACTTGGACTATGAAGCATACTCATCCCACCTTCACTTTATTCTAGTCTAGCTCCATATGTTTGGACTTTTGCTATTTCTTTGGTGTAAATATTTCTTAAAGGAAATTAGAAACTTTTTGGACTCTTTCATTAAGTAGATAGTCCCTTTCGGGATGAAGGTTACATGGAGTGGAAAATATTTTGGTAGTCCTTGAATTTCCAATGGTTTCTTTGATTCAATTATCATTCAAAAAATCCAACTATTTTCCACCACACCTTTTGTTATGAAGGGATTCTCTTCGAATGTGGGAGATTCCATGAATATGGAAATGTACTAATATATTGCTCTCTCAAGAACATGAAGAAGGTATGGGTTTAGAAGAATCCTCCACCTTCGAGGAATCAAGATCCTACTTATTAGTTATAAACTCAAATAAACTAAATTTAGGTTATTCCTAAATAATACACCATGTTTCCATACATCTTAGCAATGAATCCTTATCCTTCTTAGAATTAGTATGATCCTTCCTCATCAACATAATTCTACAAAAGTTCTAGTTAATAAATTTTCACCTCCAACCTCTCATTTTTAGATGCTTAATGTGATATGGCAGGTAAGTACCCTTTATTATGAAGGGATTCTCTTCGAATGTGGGAGATTCAATGAATATGGAAATGTACTAATATATTGCTCTCTCAAGCACACCAAGAAGGTATGGGTTTAAAAGATGTGTCCACCTTCACTGAACTAAGATCCTACTTATTAGTTATAAACTCAAATAGACTAAATTTAGGCTATTTCTAAATAATACACCATGTTTCCATACATCCTAGCAATGGATCCTTCTTAGAAGTAGTATGATCCTTCCTCATCAATGTAATTCTAAAAAAGTGCTAGTTACGAAATTTTGACCTCCAACCTCTTCTATTTATTCCCAGTTTTAGATGCTTAATGTGATATGGCAGGTAGATATAGGGTATTATTTGGAGAACAATGAAAGGGATTTTGTATGGACTTTTTCTATACTCTCTAAGCTCGAGAAATCCTCCCTTATCCTAGTGAAAGGTATAGGATAGACTCTCTCCATTCCAACCCTTTGGATCCACATCTCCCTCCTCTAGAGAAGGTTCCTATGCCTATTTCTCTTGAAGTATCCCCTCAACTTATAAATACAATCTCAGAACTTGTAATAGACGACATGGGTTTTTTGAAGGAGTAAATGAAGGAGGAATTTTTTAATTGTATGAAAAAATCCCAACACAGGTTAGAGAATTAAACAATCCGATATTTCCATGTCTCATAAAAAAAACATAATTCGGAATTTAGAAGTAGTAGGTAGGAGTCATTAATCGACGCCCATAGAAAATCTTCCCTTAAGGGGAGTTGTAAAATTATTTTTTTTAACCTTTATCTATAGAGGGATGGTCAATTCGTCAAAGAAATCGGCCTTGAAGTGATTGATTTAAACACATAATCCATTTATCATATACCTACATGAACTAATATTGAATGGTGAAGAAAGTAACTCTTGAACTTTCCAAGATTTTAAAAGGCTAGGAATTTAGTTTTATTGATGTGATAAGATGATCTAGGGGGTTAGATACAGGATCGAAGACAAACCTCTTTATAACTTTGTAATATTACATGTAATATGTTTTAACATATTAGAATTTCACGTCAAGTTTGGGAACCTCCCTTTTCTCTCTCAAATTAGGGAAAATTCTCACGTTCTTAAACCTCTACGCACTCTACTCTAACAAATTGAATTTATGGGAAAACTTATTTAGTAGTTCTTGGCTTTAAGGAGGAATTGTGGTTATTAGAGGAGACCTTAATTTCTCTCACAGTGCCTCGGAGATATGTGGGAAAGATACAAAATTCAATAACCTTTCATATTTCTTGATTAGGAATCTGGAGCAAGCATGTTACACTTGTATTTGTCACCCTATCCCTTGAAGAGAAGTCAATGGTGTTATTATGTCAAAATCATGAGTTTTACTTAAAAAATTGCTTGAAAAACATCACATTTGATCTTGCTCATGTTTTTCCTAGGGAGAAAAGTGGTCGATAACATGTTTTTCATACTCAACTTGTAGAGAGTCACTATTTTTCAATACAAAGACCACAACCGCCCACTTGATCTTCTAGATATGGAGAGTTCCAAGGAGATCAAGGGTTCGCCATGATGCATTAATAGGCATGGAAATTACGCATGACCTATTTTCTCCTAGTTCTCATACATTGGACATATCTTGAAGATTCTCTACACTTAGTCTAATAGTACTCATGTTGGTGGAGAGAGGAATTTAAGATTCCTTTGTCATCATATTGTTGTATTGATTGGGTGTTGCCAATCAACACAAGTGGAGATCATTTTTAACACAAGGAAGACAACACTCCTTGTAGTTCCCTAAAAACTTTATTGTGTATTTTATTAGTGTTAGTGAAGTTATGAAATATAAGGGGAGACATTCTTATTTCATTTTGATACCTCCTTATGATCGTAAAAGTTCAAACATATGGGGGTGCTTTGCTTCCATTCCTCATAATTTCTCAAATAATAGTGATAATCCAAATCTCAAGGTAATAACTCACTATATGATTAGATGGGGTAGTTCATGAAACTAGATCTCAATCAAGGAAGGACAATTAAGGTTTCATCACACACCACCTTTCCACTCTTTTAAATTGTTTTAACGCATTTTTATCCCCTTGTTGCATTTTCTGTGAAGTTAATGGTTGGAACCCCTCACCGTGGATTCTAGCCATGAAGAAGAGATGAAAAGTGATAAGCCTTGTGGATTAAGGAATGGCACACTATCAAAACCATCGATGTGATTCTTGTGAGATCACTTGTTTTCACAGAAAAATGAGGACTTTTGAAAGGTAAATGGAGGAGGCCAATCAACGAAAGGAAATATTGACGACTCAATGGAGTAATTGTCACCAAATATACGAAGAATCCTTAATAGTAGAAGAGTATCATAACATATATGTAGTGTCCCCAATGCCGAGCCCCGTTGCAGATCATGCATATGCAAAGAATTGTAAATATGTTCTATAGGCTGGTGAGCCAAGTTTGTATAAGCTGTAGGCTTATGAGTTTTATTA
>SNQJ01S0015065.1:116677-140140 GCA_010110895.2 Picea sitchensis | reverse complement strand
CATAGTTTCAAGTAATGATTACGTTGTATTGGATTGTTGTGAGTGCTGGGAAAGATTGTGAGAGCTTGAGTGCTGACTAATTTGGGAAGCTAAGTAACACTCTGGAACCGTCCTTGTGGATTCATAGCCCTGGCTCGGGGGTGGCACTGCTGTTGATATTTGGAACAATAACGTCTACGGTTGGGTGGAACGTCCTTGGTCTGCATCCAGTTGGTGTCATATTTTATAAAGATAAGTTCTCTATTGGACCTTGACCAAGTTTTGGGATAATCTTGGTCATGTTTAACCGTTTTTGGGACTTCGACAGCCTGTCGAAGATGGAGCGCTAGATGAAGCAGAGATTGTGGAATCAGGACCCATTTTTGGGTCCCTTTTTGGGTTTTGGGAATATGTAATGGGAAAGGGATGATGGCCTGTGGGTTTACCCATGCTTAGGCTTCTTTTGTATGTATAAATAGAAGGATAGAAAAAAAAGTAGTAGTAGTTGAATATTGTATCTATGTGATATAGGCTAAGTGCCAAGATGGGATCTGTGTGATCAAGGGTTTTGTGAATTCTGTATAGACTTGCAGAGCTTAGTGAAATCCCCTATGTGAATATATAGAAGGCTTTGTGTTGTAAGGAAAGGAAGAAGGATCTAGCGAGCTGTGCAAATATTTTGTCCTGTGGTGTAAGGGTTTCTAAGGCTCTATGCATGTAACCGATTGGCCGACGATAATAAAGAAGAGTTGGTGGACGAAGCTTTAGGGTGGGGGTGAAGCACATAAATATGGTGTTGTCTGCTTTGTGCCTTTTTCTGATGCATTGATGTGATTACATGATAAGCGCTTTAAGATGAGTAGATAGATATGATATATATGCTTATGCTCAGTGCTTATGGTGTGTAGAATGTTAGATATGATCCATGTGTATATGCTAAGTTCTTGATCTGTTAGATATGAATAACATGTTGATGCTAAGTGCTTGAATATTTTAGTTCATAGTGAATGCTGTGAAGCTCTGTTATACCAATGAAGTGGTTATTGATTGCATAATAAAGAACCAACAGTGATAAGTGCTATATTAAGAGTTATAATCACAGATCTGTGTCCCAGCTAAGGTTGCAGACACTTGATTCCTACAACCACCCCTGCCTCTACCATGGGTGAGAGTTCATCTTCTTTGCAGGTGTTTCCAAAAGGGTTGGTAGTTAGGTTTTTGTTAGTGTGTTGTTTTAAGAATTGAACCTCGAGTTTGCCCTTGTGCCAACAAATGGTTCCATTGTCAGAACCTGAAATTGTGATTGCTGGGAACTGAGAAGAAGAAGCTTTGTGCAAAAAGGTTGACCTGAATGTCTTGTGCGAAGACCTGTGCCCTAGTGCCTAGTATTCTACCTAATTTATAAAGCTCTATGCTGAAAGAGAGAGGCCCGATCTGAAAGAGAGAGGCCTGATCTGAAAGAAAGAGACTTGATCTAAGGAAGAGAGGTAGGATCCGAAGAAAAGAAATGAGAACTGAACTCTTTGTTCTCTAAGAAAGGTAAAAGTGGGAATTCTTGACAAAAAGAGGTAAGGTCTATAAGCTATGTGCTCTGATAAAGGTAAGAATAGTTAAAAGTTTTAGATCTGGAGGCTTTGTGCTCTGTAGAAGTAAGATAAGTGATTTTTTTTTTTTCTAAAAGTATGGATCTAGGTATGTTTAATAGAATCCATCCTATTTTGAAAAATAGGGCAATGATAGATGAAGGAAGGCTTGATATGAGTAGATATGAAAATAATAGTGATAGATATGTTATACCTATGCATAGAAAGAATAGAATCCATCCTTTCTATGCATCCTAACTACCTTTCTACCCCATCTGAGCGGTGCCATAAATTGTGACAGTGTACCCTGAGAGTTTGAATATGATCTGATCATTGCATACCTTCTGAAAGGGGTACGCACAGTTTGTGCCGACCAGGATAAGCTCACAGCTTTGAATTTTAGAGACTTCAACCTCGACGACAGGAAATTTTACAACATGCTCACCCCACATAAGTACTTGACCAGAACCAAAGGCTAGAATTCAAAGATTATCCTGCAGTCATGGACCTAGAACCTTGCACATTCCATACTGCTCAATGTGATTAATATCTCGCACTTCGATAGACACTAGGAAGTGAACTAATGCATTAAATTGCTGATGTCTTGCTACCACAGAGGTTACTTATGGTTGAACCGCCGCATCACTGTGGATCTGACCTTGATCAACCAGATCACAGGGCTTAGTATGCAGGGCCTTGACCCAGAGGATTTTTANCCCCACATAAGTACTTGACCAGAACCAAAGGCTAGAATTCAAAGATTATCCTGCAGTCATGGACCTAGAACCTTGCACATTCCATACTGCTCAATGTGATTAATATCTCGCACTTCGATAGACACTAGGAAGTGAACTAATGCGTTAAATTGCTGATGTCTTGCTACCACAGAGGTTACTTATGGTTGAACCGCCGCATCACTGTGGATCTGACCTTGATCAACCAGATCACAGGGCTTAGTATGCAGGGCCTTGACCCAGAGGATTTTTACCATGGAAAGACCTCAGACCGAGAATTAGCACAAAGGATCAAAGAGACTTATGGATATGTAGAGAAGGGTATGCGAGGTTACAAGGTAGCCTCTATCTAGAGCGACGTAGTGCGACTTGCATGCTAGCTGATCGCAGGAAAGCTAGTTTGCAATAACCGGCCCACCCAAGTGACTAGATTCGTAGTCGACCTCACAGGGAGGTGTGTGGAGGGACTATAGATGAACTGGGCATAGTACCTTGTAAACCAGATAGAGATTGATTGCAGAGAGGCACAAGACCAAGGGTATGAGTTCTGCTTGAGATGGCTTCTCATACTAATAGCTTTCATCACATGGGAGATGCCAGAATGTGTGACCTTCACGGACATTGAGACCTTTGAACCTTTGGCTGTGAAGTTCAGTACCTTATGGTACTCGAGTGATATGAACAAGCAATGGAAATCCAATTTCATCTACCACACTTACTACAATCAGTTGAAGATCGCCATCTAGTCTACACCGCGCATCACTTCGAACACCCTTTACAGGTTTCGATCCCTGATGAAGTTCAGGGCAGACAAACACTTTATCTACACCACAAAACGCACTGACAAGCACAAGAAGTAGTTATAGTCCTATTATAAATTAACAAAAGAATATTTGGAGGAGATCACCAAGGAGTGGTCGCCAGACCTCCTCATTTCAGTAGACCCCATAGAGATTTATGATATAGACAGTCCAGAACTTGTGCATGATACTTATGGACCAAGCAAGACCAAGAAAGATGAAGAAGCTCAAGATGTTAACAATACCTCTGTGGAGACCAATTCAATCTCACCTGAGCACGAAGGTGATGGTGTAGAGCTAGGTGGCACAGAAGTTTAGCAAAATAAAGGCGAAGTTACACCACCTAGAAAGGAGGAGGATCCCTCCAAGAAACGAAAGGTTACCCTACCAAAGACTTTGTCCTAGAAGAAAGTTAAAGCAACCAGAACCAAGTTTGAGAATCTCCTCACGCTGGATGACTTTGACTTCATCGTCGCTGCACTGAAAGATGCTTCACTAGAGATAACAAAAAAGAAGGAGGCCAAGAAGGAGGAGGTGTTCAGTCGTATCAAGGATGAGCTTCAAGGAGTACAACAAGAAATATAGTCTAGCCGCATAGTTTCCACTGTGCCCCTACCATCAGGAACACCAGAGTTAGGTCATGAGCGAGCCCAACTACACCAGATTGCTAACACAATCGAAGCTCACCTTCGACGACCTCAAGAAGAGACAGCGCAAGACACCCAGGCTTTAGTGCAAGTATAGAAAGACCTTGAGGACCAAAGAAGTACTGCAGAAAAGGAAAATATTGCTCTACAAGAAAAATGGGATGAAGAGAAAGAAGAGCTACAACAAAACAAAGAACAATTGCTTGTAGAGCAACTCGAAGTAGAGGAAAGGGTTCACAATGCACTTCCCTCTGTGACAATCATAGAAGTGAAAACTGAGGAACGAGTCCCACAACAGGTGGCACAACTTGAAGAAGTAATCCAACAACTTCAACAATGCATTGCAGATCTGGAACTTTGTACTGTACCCAAGACCCCTCAAGAAATAAGAGACCTAAGGGAGGCAACTTCCCGCAGCGTAGTTGGCATATTAAAATCCCTTTCCTTGGAATGCAAGTAATGAAGCTCCAGGAGCACTCAGACATATGAAAACCTCACGGAGAATCGAGAGTTACATGCATTAGAGTCACAACTCCAGGAAGCAAAGAAACGTGCAGATATGCTACAGGCGCAACTGAAGGCCTTAACACCAGTTGAAAGAATGAAGAGGCTTCAAGAACAATGCACTACCCAACAACAAATCCACATGATTCAAAGTAAAGTGATGGAATTCTCTCAACGACTTCAACCAGTGAAAGAGAAGGCATGCCAACTGTTCATTGAAGTTGAAATCGATGGAGCCGATCTAGAACAGGTCATCATCATAGTAGAACAATGCCTAGAAGGGCAAGTGAAAGACACAGTGATCCTGGAGTTCACTGAGCAAGAGGTCGTAGCACTACAATAGGTCGAAACAGATCGAGCCTTGATCGAGGCGTTCGAGGCAGAATTTCTTAGACCAGAGTGATTCAGGACAAGTCACAGGTGAGTGTTGGGGGCCTATTGGACCTTGACCAAGTTTTGGGATAATCTTGGTCACGTTTGACCATTTTTGGGACTTCAATAGCCTGTCAAATATGGAGCGCTAGACGAAGTCGAGATTGCGGAATCTCATCCCACTTTTGGGTTTTGGGAATATGTAATGGGAAAGGGAAGAGGGCCCATGGGTTTACCCATGCTTAGGCCGCTTTTGAATGTATAAATAGAAGGATAGGAAAGAAAGTAGTAGTATTCGAATATTGTATCTATGTGATATAGGCTAAGTGCCAATATGGGATCTGTGTGATCAATGGTTTTGTGCATTCTGTATAGACTTATAGAGATTAGTGCAAGTATGTGTGTGAAGATATAGAAGGCTTTGTGCTGTAAGGAAAGGAAGAAGGATCTAGCGAGCTGTGCAGATCTTTTGTCCTTTGTGGAGTAAGGGTTTGTAAGGATCTGTGCTTGTAA
Source organism: Picea sitchensis (assembly GCA_010110895.2). NCBI lineage: Eukaryota > Viridiplantae > Streptophyta > Pinopsida > Pinales > Pinaceae > Picea > Picea sitchensis. The sequence continues at coordinate 135,008 of SNQJ01S0015065.1, read as the reverse complement.
CTGAATGGCCGATGATAATAAAGAAGAGTTGGTGGATGTATCCCCAGGGTGGGAGTGAACCACGTAAATACGGTGTTGTCTATTTTGTTCCTTGTTCTGATGCATTGATGTGATTATATGCTAAGTGATTTAGTATGAGTAGATAGATCTGATATATATTCTTATGCTCAGTGCTTATGGTGTGTAGAATGTTAGATATGATCCATGTGTATATGCTAAGTGCTTGATCTGTTAGATCTGAATAACATGTTGATGCTAAGTGCTTGAATATTCTAGTTTATAGTGAATGCTTCGAAGCTCTATTATACCAACGAAGTGGTTATTGATTGCATAATAAAGAACCAACAATGCTAAGTGCTATATTAAGAGTTATAATCACAAATCTGTGTCCCAGCTAAGGTTCCGGACACTTGAGTCCTGCAACCACCCCTGCCTCTACCTCGGGTGAGACTTCATCTACTTTGCAGGTGTTGCTGAAAGGGCCAGTAGTTAGGGTTTTGTTGGTGTGTTGTTGTAAGCGTTGAACCCTGGGTCTGCCCCTGTTGTAACATGCTCTCTATTAAGGTATTATTTACTTGTATATGAATGTATTTCCACTGTGTATTTAATTATCGTTTAATGGAATATTTAGAATATGCATGCTTGTTGGTTATTGTTGTGCATGTAGTTAAATAATTTTCTTTTATGCATCCTTATTAATTTATAAGGGTATCGGTAAGAGAGAGAAGTCCAAGGGTGGGCTTGAAGGTGGCGTACTCCGACCTGTGGGTGGTTGGTCATATGTGAAAGAAATAAATACATTGGTGCACTTCCTTCTAGACCTCTGAGTTGTACAACTAATAATCATGAGTTGAAAGGGATCTCGACCAAGACACACATACTCACATATCACAACCTAAAAAGAGTTTTGCATGCACAACACAAGCGCATTTAGACACTTCCTTCTGAACACAAACATCAAATGTCCAATGACAAAGAACATCACTATTTGCACCATCGAGATGGTGAGGAGGAAATGCTCGTAACAAATATCGATTCCACCTTCAACATGGCTTGTCAACAAGTGAAAGTAGTTTCCAGTGGCAACCATAAGTTAACCTACCACATGTTGAAAAAGTAGATACGTGAGAGAAATAGGTGTAGCTACATATCCCACAATGGTCATGATATTGACCGAGAGGGAAAAATCACATATCGTAGACTAGAGCCAACATTGTGCACTACTAGCATTGAAAACCAACAAACACTTTCTACACATCCTTTGCTAGGAAAGAGAGATGCAAAGTAGATCTATATGAAACAAATTAAATACACTCCTTCCATTGCATGTGCAATTTGCGAAGGATTGAATTTTTCAAAAAACACTAAGTCTTTCACCCTTGACTGGAAAAAATAATACATCAGCTTGACACTAAATGATAGAACATTTTCCACTAGCAAAATCTGTCTTCCATGCAAACAATCACTTGAAAATGGAAAATTGCCACAATTTGCAACACCTGACCAAATAAGATGTAACACATCACTACCATATGTAAGTACACTTACATAACTTGAAGATAGACTTGTGTCTCTACGAGTTTCATTTGCACAAATTAGGCCCCGGGGATATAAATGACCCCAAATGGGCTTAACAAGATCAATTATTAGTGTGCCTGTCCAACTAGATGTGCAAAAATCCCTGCCACAATTCATGAGTGAGACAATGACAATTGATGTATCTCTCAAAAGACATTTGCAATACAATAATGCATACCAAACAGGTAGAGTGCATGTTCACATTGTCATGAAAGCATTAAAAGAATTATGTTCCAGGGCCCTATACAAAGCACAAAACATTTGTATAAATGATAACTGGAACCATGTTCTTGAACAAGGAAATGACAACTCTACACAAACTTTTGACACTACTAGTGAATTTGATACAGGCGATGAATCAGAGAATGAAAGACCTGCTAAAACATTGATACATGGATTCAGTGACTCACAAGGCATTCATGACTTGCAAGACAAGATTATCGAAATTGCACCTACTGAAGGGAAACATCCACTTGGAATATTCAAGGAAAAATTTGCCGAGGAAATGAAATTCCCAACACTATTCTATTTATATCCACATGCCAATGACATCACAAAATGATTCAACTACCAAACAATAGTTCAATGGGAACTTCTACATTCAAGCAATGACTTCTCCTGTCACATAACAATTTTTTTTTTCAAAACAATGTGCATAATAATTAAGAAAGTGCTCTCTTGCATGTGGGCGTGAATAAGAAAAGGCCAACTACAAGGAAGAAATTTATTGGCCAGAGATGTCAAGTACAAAGCAAACCTAGAAAAAATCCTAAAATCTGATATTGGATACATAGATTTCAAAAACATTCACATCTCTCCTGACTACTTGCAACAAAACAAGACAACTATATTTACAATGATCCAAAAATTGGGATGCCCAAATTTTTTCATCACATTTACAAGTGCAGAGCATCACTGGGGTCCGTTGGTGACTACGGTGTCTGCATTATATAGGAATAGTAAAAGGAAAAAACAAACTAATACATTGGAAAATGATGACATTGACTACCTCATAAGAAAATACCCAGTGACATGTACTCGTTACTATAGACATCAAGTAAATGCTTTGAGGCAATCGATATATCATGATGAAATGTTCTTCGGAAAAATATCGGACTACTATTTTGTGACTGAGTTCCAAAATAGAGGGAGTGAGCATGACCACTCACTGTTATGGATAGAGGGTGCACCAGTCTATGGAAATGACAACAATTCACAAATCAAGCAGTTTCTGGACAAATACATAACATGCAACAAAGACCATTTGGATCCAGAACTTACCAAAGTTCATAGACATTACCATACAAGAAGCTGTAAAAAATGAAAGAAATCACATTGCAGATACAAATTCCCTGTGCCACCAATGAGAACAACAAGAATCATAGAACCAATTAGTTTAGAGGACAATGTTCTCATTGAGAAATCAAAATATTTGTTCGCATTTCTAGAACAATAGGACTTCGATGAATTAATGAGCTTTGAAGACTTCTTGGTAGAACTAAATCTAACAGAAGATGAGTACATCCAAGTGATACAATCTACACTTAAACAACCAACAATTTTCCTTAAATGAAATCTTTCACATATTTGGAACAACGGTTTATCCAAGGACATGCCAATTATGTAGAATGCAAATACAGAAGCATAGTATGTCCTCGATGCATATGTTGCAACATCATATTGTATCTCGTACATGACAAAGGTCGACAAATCTATGACAAGTGCATTCAGAAGAATACGTAGAGAACATGAAAAAAGTCAAATTGATGCTATGAAAATGATACATACACTTGGAAATACATTACTTAATCTTGAACAAATGTCTTCTCAACAAACAATCCACATTGCACTTTCCCTGCCTCTGAACTGTAGTTCAAGGAAATGTGTTTTCATAAACACATCTCCACTTGAGACATGCACATTCGTTCTTAAACCACCATATTTGCTAGAACAAGAGCCTGATAATTCAGAGGACGCGATATGTCACTCTATTATTGATTACTACCTCCAGCGTCCACCTCCTATTAAGCATATCTTCCTTGCAAAGTTCGTATCACATTACAAAACAAATGGTACACCCATATCAAAAAGAAAAAAACCAAATGTAATACGCTTTGTCAAATACAACAAACAGATCGACTATGAAAACTTTTGTAGAGAAAAACTATTGTTGTACGTTCCATTTGATCAAAATGAAAACACATTAAAACATAACTTCCCTACATGGGAAGCTACATATATTTCTTATGATAGTACAATACAAACCAATGAGGCTAGATTTACATAAAATGTCAACCCAACATGGGGTGATTTAGAAAGTGCACTTGATGAACTAGAAAACCCTGACAATGTTGATGAGACAATAACAAACCATAAAACAACTTGAACTCTCTATGAGTCCAATGACTTGCAAGCATATTTTCCTTGTCCTCGAGCAACCACCATTGAAAAACATATCAATCCTAGGTTTCAAGTCACAAAACATCATTTCTTTATCAAAAATGATGAATAATACATAGTTAGACGACTATTGAATCGAGAACAACACGCAATCCTAAAGGACATTGCAATGAAAAAATGCTTAAACATGCACACTCCTGTGCACTTGTTCCTTACAGGCAGGGAGGGAACATGCAAGACATTCCCAACAAAATGACTATTCCAAATGCTTATATGAATGTATGATTCAAATAGTTCGACTAACCCTATGAAACCAAAGGGACTAATAGTTTCATATACATGAAAAACTACATATAATGCAGGTGCAACAACAGTCCACTCCACATTTTTAATGCCTTTTAACAAGTCACATTTTCTTCCACTTAGAAAGGAAATGTTAGATACCTTGTCTAATATTTATGAAGAACTACAACTTGTCTTCATAGATGAGGGATATTTGATTGGAAGTTGCTTCTTATATTCCATTTACAATCGACTGAGAAACATAAAACATGTGCACAACAAATACTTTGGGAACATTGACATGATATTCTGTGGGGATCTTTACCAGGTGCAACCCATACAAGATTCTCTAATATTTGAACAACCTACGATCAATATGAAAACAATGATGCATGAATTTTGGAAAGATAATATAAAATTCTTTGAATTACATAATACAATGCGCTAGACAAATGAAACATTTATTGCAATTATGAATAGAATGCGGACAGACAACCAAACATGTGACGACTTAACATATATCAATTCAAGGTGCATGCGACCTTCACCAACAAACCCAACTTTCCCTTACCTGTTCTGCAATAATAAGGTTGTTGAAATGTATAATAGGTACATGTTATCGCTCATGCCTGACAATGATATCATCATCAATTCAATTGACCTTGAAGAAGACAACCATGTCAATGTACGATGTCATCAACATACAACCACTTTGCCTTTGCAACTTGTCCTAAAATTAGACATGCTAGTTAAAATATATGGATGCAACTATGATTCTTATGATGGCTTGGTGAATGGTGCAGATGGAATACTCAAAGCTTATACCAAAACAAAAAAAGTTGATGTCTTATCGATTAAGATCCATGACCCGTATATTGGCCACCGACAAGTGAACAAGTTATCTTATCTATATAATTCAAACACTTTGCGCGATTGGACACCTAGCTTACGAATATCAAAACTAGTATCGACATCGACAAAGACAGGTCAACTGAACATTCAAAAACCATTTTCAATTAAACTTGCATGTGCACGTACAGTCCACAAATCACAAGGGATAACACTTGATAGTGTTGTGTTCGACCCTGCTAGAATACAAATACATGGACTTGTATACACAACTTTGTCCCATGTTAGAAGCATAAACTCCTTGTATTTGCTAAGTTCTCTTACAAAATATAACTTCAAAGTCAAACATAAAGTTGATATTGAGATGCAATGCCTTCGGACTAGTGAAAAATGACATCTACAATATGATTACCAATCCATACAAACAAACTCATCTGTATCAATTCTCTCACTTAACACGTGCAACCTACATGCACATATGAATGATATACTCAATGACTATGACACAATGCAATCTGATATTATGTGCTTGCAAGAAACATACATGATATTATGCATGCAAAAAAAGAAATTTCCAAATCATAATTTCATATCAAGTTACATTACACATGGAGTGATGATATTAGTGAAAAAAATGTAACAATTTTGGAACATATGCATTTCAAAGAAAAAAATGTTGAGATGGTGCTAGCAAGAGTAATCTTCCATGGATAAGAAATTGCAATATTGAATCTCTATGCTGCTCCGCACGCAACATTTCCCAATATACTGAATGTTGTTTCAAATGCATTACAACATTTACATATGAACAAAACCATTATCATTCTAGGAGACTTCAATATTGACATACTACAAAATAGTGCTAGAAAAAAAGAATTGGAAAACTACATGTGCAATTACAATCTCTGCTTTCTTTTGGATAAGATAAACCATGTACAAAACACACTTATTGACCATGTATGGTCAAATGTGCCCATTTCACAATACACCCTCTTTAGCTTAGACACATACTGGTCTGATCACGATACAATTTGTATTGTACTTGAATTATGAAATATACATCAAGAATATTACAAAAACATATTTCCATGTCTCAAAGCATATCTGGCTAACTTGTTGCACAAAACCAAATTATTCAGCTAGGATCATCCAAATTCTTAATTTTTTTTGGTTTGTAATAGATTTTGGACATAAAGGATTCTATATAACCACAAACATGGATCAAGAAAAACAAAGGTACATTATTCTAACACTACTTGTTACTCTTTTCCTTTGATTCTAATTTACTATATGTACATATTCCTTGTTTTTCCTTACATACCAGCTTACATTCATGTTCATTGTATTTTGTACTTTCCTTCATTGAAACAAACATAATAACTGGACAAGGAAAAGTACTCTTATCCAGAAATGTAGAAGAATACATATGAAGGTGCATGCTTCTACCTGTATTCCATATTCCATTGCTTTGTATATCATTTATTTTGTGTATATTTATTCTACTCATTTGCAGTTCATTTTTTTATATGTAGATACTACATATTAACTTATCTTCATGTCAATTGTATTTTCTATGTTGCTACATTTAAATAAATAAAATTGTATTTAATCTTTTTACATGTGTTCCTACATAGAAACTTAGCTTCATGTCCATTATATTCTCTGCATTGCTATATTGAAAAAAAATATACTAATTGAACAAGAGGATGAAGTCTTATATTCCACAACAAAGGAAGCTGGAGTACAATCTTCCAAAAGGTATACCAACAGTAATAGTAAATCAAACACAATGCATTTGCTTAATGTACATCCATATCAATTATGAACAATATACAATGCATATGCATATTTAGTTGTTGTCATGTTTGATGTACACATGTTTGCATCATAAAACGTTGGACAAGTGACATGGGCATGAGTAGTCAATCATCACAAACATCAACACAATGACAAGGAAAAAGGTAAATATTAAGAGATTATGCTCTTGCTATGTTTAGGAAACAAATATCCTCAGTTATTTATTCATTTATGCCATGGTAAATATGTTTATGTCATCTACAACACGTGCTTTTTAGTTCACAAGAAGTATTGACGAGTACAAGAGAAACGCCCAACATAGTGCAAGGTCCAGAGACTAAGAGGTATGGTTACAAAACTCTAACCTGCATAATTTATCCAAATTGTGCATCTACTTGCACATTGATGCAAAAACAAAGATATACAGATTTCCATTCACATTACTTTTCCTGTTCAAAAAAATGTCACCAAGTCTAAACTTATACCACCCAATATACTATCAATAGAATGCTTGAATAACTGCCGAACTGGACAAGTGTTCATCGGATACATAATGGTCGTATATGTTACACATTATTTTGGTCACCTTAGTGATCAAATGACAACATGTTTTCATGTTCCCTAAAATTATTAAAAGAGACTTTCTCCATGAGAAAAGTGGTTTTCTTTTCCTCCTTCAAAAACCATAACAAGGAAGGTCATCGCACCCTGTTGTATGCATGGGGTGCGATGATGCCTAATCATTGCACTCTTCCCTAAAACTAGATTGTGACACTGTCACATGCTGCTTGTGCATAGGGTGCGACGATTCTTAAAGAAAAGGAAAAGTCAAAATTCACAAATGTTCTAGAAGGGAATCTTCTAGAAGATGAGGTGGCCTCTGATCGGTTTGGATATTAATCGCTTCTCTGATTTAGTGGGATCATCCTAATCTCCTCATCCATCTCTCTTTCACACTATATAAAGAGGGATATCTCATGTAAAAGGCTAAGTTTGAATAGGCTAAGATTTGCATGGAGTGTTCTACTATAGATTACACTTGAGAGCTTTGCTTTAGTTCTTCAAGTCAGATTGTGGATCTTCTTCATTCAAGGCATTGGAGAAAATGTGTGTGTGTTGGAGAAAATATCCATTGAAAGAGGACCTTGAAACATCAAGGCATGGGTTGTATTCTCCACTTTCCATTTAATTTAATACAACAATAAATTTCTTCCCTATAAAAGCATCTGAACTTCTATTGTATAACTCCTTGATCTTATACATAGACTTCACTAGAATATATATATCTTGTTTTCCCTCTTTGTTGGTTTTTGGTTCTTACATAGTCTTACCATTTTTCAAACTCAAGGAAGGAGCTACAAGGACGACACTAGCAAGGATCAAGCATCATTCAAAAGGTATGTCACTTGTACCTCTCTAAACTATTTATATGACAATAAAGTTTAAGGTGAAGTATGTATTATGTCTTGTTTTGTGCTAGTTTCTTGTGTAAGTTAGAGAGATCTGATTGTGTCTGCACTTACCGATTAGTCCAATAGAAAAATTGGAGACCATACTGGGGACTACGACCTTTTTTGGTTTTTTTCTTCTTATTTTCTTTTATCCCGCCTTGTTTTGGTTAATGTCATTCTCTGAGTCTTTAGGTGATCCATTTTGACTCTCTAGGTCTGAAAGTTCAGTGAGAAGTTTTGTCTTTGTCCCATTTTTATCTATTTTAAGAGATCGTCACATTGTACCCTATTGACAGCCTGCGATGATCCTCTAACATCGCACTGTACTGGTGCAGACCAGTGCAACGTCGTCGCACTGTACCTTATTGGCAACCTGCGACGACCCTAGATCACCGCACTATGCTCCACTGCAACCTGCGACGTTTCCTGTAGGAATTGTTGGGAGATAGCCATTTTTCTTTTCTCTACCCAATTTTTCCTCTACTGTTGGGATGGACTTCTGACACTAGTGAATGATTAATTTATAACTTTGAAGTCTACATTTGATTGATTTTTGGAAATTGAAAGTCTTCTTTGTAAACTTTGCAAGTTTTGCTTATGGTTTTTTGTCACAAGGATATAATCTCGAGATCTTAATCGTGAGTGCTTGTTTGACAAGGAGCCCTTGATTTATTTGGAGTTTTGGATTGTTTTTACTTTCTGGATTGTTAATTGATTGAGAGACAATTTTTGTTTGTATTTAACAAAAGGTTTTCTTATCATTTAATTTTTGTCTACATTGTGAGATTGATTTGGGAATAGTGTTGAGAATGTGCTAAACTTTTTGGATTATGATTTCTTTTCTTCATTACATATCTGATCTGATTTGGGAATGAAAGAACTGAAGTATTTCTTCTTTTTAGTAATCTATAAAATAAAATTGTTACATTCAAATATTTAAAGAGAAAAATTGGAAAATTTTGTAGTTTTTGATTATTTGGAATCTTTTTCATTCAAAAATTGGGAAATTGTGTTTCGTAGCTTTTGTATTCCAAAAAGAGATACCTTCTCCCTATTGTAATCAGAGTTCATAAAATTAAAAAATTGCATAATCATATCTTCTTGTATTTTATTTGTTCAAGGTCACATACATCATCAGTCTCATTTCTGTCTCCCTTTTGAGTAAGCAACAACCTTTAAAATACAACACGATTTTAAAATTTATTAGCAAATTTTATTTTCTAGAACTTCTCTACACCAACATTATCTAGGATAGCACTTTGGAATAGTTTGTAAGGCACATTCTCCAAAGCATCAAAAAACACAATAGTATATTGTGATAGGGAGAGTTCAAATCCACTTGCTACATTTTGTCCAGGGAAGCCCTTCTAACACAAGGGTCAATCATGAGGTCACATTAAGACTGACATAGTTACTCACCCTGATTGGTTGGTCTTAGTGTAGAGATTACGTGTATTATTGGGGGTCACTTGAGAAGAAAATCCCGTGGAGACCTTTTTGAGTTGATTTCGGGCTTAGATACCCTACCTTTGCACATGGATCAGATTGTCGATTGTTTCCCCATGAATCACTGTCGTAATTGGTAACCTTAGTGGCCTATATCTTTAGGGTATTTACATAAGGTGACTATGGAGGGGAAAGTCTTCATGGTACCTGGAATCGATGTTGGCCAAACTCACTTGGGCTCCTTGGAGGGTATACCCACGATTATGTGTGGGAGCTTGCACCAGGGTGTAATTCCATTAAGCAGGTCATCAACGTAAATTTTCCACCCACTTTATCCTAGCCCCTTCTTGTCTTGATCTCACAACGTTGGATTTCAACACCAACTAGTGACTTCAAAATAAGAAGGTTTGTTTGTGTGTTTGATTTCTAGATTTTATTAGTGAGTGATGTTTGTTTCTCTATAACTTGGCCATAGATTTGTTTTTCTCTTTATTTGGCGCGGCCAACATCGGCCCTTACCGTTCATGTAGGATACAAGGGATACCTCTGGAAGATCCGGTAGATTACATTCCCTTGCTTCCTAACTCACTAGAGGGTTCGCCTGAAGGAGCAGTTAATAACGACATAGCCTTTGATATTGGAAGTTCTATTCCATTGGAGGAGTCAATACTTCCCGTAATTTTTTTATTGAGTGTTGTACAAGATCCACATTTACTTCGGATAAATTCATCGAGAGATGTTGGTGCTGAAGAATATTTTGCAATACGTACTGGACCTCACGCAGAGTCTGGAGTAGATGATCCATTTTTTCAAAGTGAGTCATTTAGAACTCCAGTCCACACTGCGGGAAATTTTGATCCTAGCTCTCCTGGTCCTAATCGTTCTCTTTAAAGAACTTCTTCAGGACAAGATATTTTTGAAAAACTAGGAATGAGTCATTTATTCCCGAGAACTTCTAATCAACCTATGGCATCACATACGCCTGTGACTTCCACTACTTATACAATACCTTTAGATCATTTTACTGACACAACCAATAATGTTGTCATAGTTTCAGACCAAATTTTGGTTGGTTCTCACTCGATTATTCCACTCCATCTCACTAACTCTACCATGGTCCCATGAGCTACGCCTGTTTCTGCCGGAAATACGGTTATCACTCAAGCTCCTATTAGAACATCGCTTCCACTTAGGTAAAATCCATCACTTCCCCCTAGGTATAATGCTTTGAATAGTTCCATTGCTAATCCTTCCCAGAATCCATCCAGAGGGTATAATATTTTTATTCCTCATGGGTATAATGTTGCTAGTCATTTTCTTCCTACACCTACCCAGGTTCTCTCCGGAGGGCCTCACATTCCTCCTCCACCTTCGCCTGGAGGATCTAATCGTCCTGTCCCTAGTAGCTCCAATCAAGTTGGAGGCACAAGTCATATTGTCGCTTCTGGTTTTAAAATTCCTATTGGTGGGAAACCTCAAGTTGGGGGGAAACCTCAAGTTTGGGGGCGACCTCAATTTGGAGGCCATAACCCAATTTATGGACAAATTATTGGATTACAATCTCAAACTTGGAATCTTCCTTTCCAAGGGAATCAACAACCGTCTGGGGGGAAACATCCATAAGTTAATTCTTTTGTACCCCCTAATCTCGGGAAACCATATCCAGGTTCTATGAATCCTACTTGGGGTCAAAATTTTCAGTCTAATGCCCCTTTCCAAGGAATCTTACCTAATCAACCAAATCCTGTTGGATATTTGACTCAAAATCCTCCACCACCAAATTTGTTAGGTATTTCTAACTATCTATAGACTGATTATGGTCCTACTGGTATAGACTACCTCCTCAAAACTACTAGTTTCTTCAAGTGAATAGATAGTTTCCATTTCTTGCTACTTTGGATTTATTAGATTTATCTAGGATTTTGAATGATCTTATTTTGCATTCTCCGTATTGGCCCATCATACCTGCTAAATTACCATTATACATTCCTAAGTTTGACGGTTGATCGGGAGAAGACCCAAATAATCACATCATGACATTCCATATTTGGTGTTCATCTAACTCATTGATGGATGACTCTATAAGATTATGTCTTTTCCAATGAAATCTTACGGGTTTGGAAACCAAATGGTATATTGAGTTAACATGGGGATTCTTTAATGACTTCAATACCTTAGCCATGGAATTCTTAACGCATTACCAATTGCCAATACGATATGAGATAGGAACTAAAATTTTGAGTTAATTTAAACAATCCTCTTCTACTCACATTTCCGATCATATTCATGAGTGGAGGAGGAGAAGATGCTTAATCAAAGTTCCCCTTCCTGATCAACTATTGGCTGAGTGGTTTACTAAATATCTCATTGGTCCTATAGCTCATGATGTTTCCATGGGTGGTGTCATCAATGAAGAGCAGACGATAAGTTGTGCTCAATATTTGGATCTTGTTTATTCACAAATGGGCACACTATATGAATTGATCCCTAATGCTCCTCGTCCATCTACGAATCCTACATCAACACCTCCAGTAGCGTCTCATTTTGTTGATGGCGTGATTGGAACTTTTCATGCTAAGACTCAGTCTAAACACGCCAGTCATGCCAATCCTAAGTATACTACTCCTAATGTACAAAATACCCCTATTCCAACTTCTTCCTCCGGTAAAACCTCTGAAGTTAATTTGGTTCAATCTACACCTACCGATAAAAATCAAAATAAAAAGAAAGGGAAGGGTAAGAATAAGGAGGACAAAAATAATAATCAACAATCTGAGAAACCAAAAACCCAACCTGTTGATGATAAATACAATTGTAAACCTCGTTATCCTTGCCTTATCTATGGTGAGGATCATTATATGAAATATTGTCCACAACATGCTGAGGTTACTAAGTTTCTGCAAAGGACCGAGATGCCTCCTCCACTTGTCGTCTTGTCAGAACTATTTCCTTCTTAGCAGTAGGCTCAATTGGTCATTCATGACCAACCTTCTCCCTCTACGGTGTCTTATGTTCTTATCTATACTGGTGACTCCAAGAAGAACAAAGTTGCAGTCGCAACTCGAACCAAAAATTATTCTCCTTCGAAAGAGAAAGTCGATAATTCACCACCTCTGTTGGTTCAATCTTCTTCGCCAACTTCACCTCCAAACAATCCTCTTCATCTTGAATGACTGGGAATATATACAATTCTTCATCCTCCTCCCAATGACGTTGTTCAAAAGTTGTCATTTAATCATCACGCACGTGCTGCCCAAAACTACAGTATTGTAGAAAACCTTGCGCAAGCACCTTCTGTGATGTCGGCCCTCAAAGTCCTTCAAAGTTGTCCTACTCAACGAAAGGATCTATTAAAGGCTACTGGTGGAATTGATCCTACCGATACCAATTTGATAATCTTTGACTTGGAAGATCATATTCCAAGGCTTCCTCCTCAATTAGTGTTTCAGATACAAGTTGTTGTGGAACATAAGAATATTTGTCTCTTATCGAGTCACACAATACTCTTAAGGCTTTTAATGGTACAGGGTTCAAACAGTATGGTGTTCTTCCTTCATTTTCTATTACGTTAGAAGGTAAAGTGGAATGTTGAGGTTGAGGTCTTTGATTCACCTCTCGAATATAACCTTCTACTTGGTCATAGATGGATTGATTTCATGCGCGTAGTTGTGTCTACTCTTTTCCGTGTGTTACGTTTCCCGCACCAAAGAAAAGTCATTAACGTTGATCCAATGTCCTTATTTAATTTTGATTCATGTACTAGCAATGTGAGTTTCATTTCAAAAACACCTCCCAGTAATGAGAATGTTGGCGTGGATCTTTTAAAAGATTCGACGTTAATGGGTACGTTTCCTATTCCACCACCCGATATTGCTCCTTTTTTCACCTCGATTAACATGATATCGACCTCTGTTGGTGAAACCCCTGTGTCTTATGACCTATGGATTGTACCTAGCTATGACAACTGTCTCCATTACGATGACCGAATTCCTTTGAGTCCGGTAGAATCAACTTATCAGGCTATTCAATAGGAAACTCCTTCTCCTCCTTCTCTCTATTATATGTCTCCCGATCTGTTTCACGTGATCTTTCCTACTGATGAGATGATCATGACAATCATGTATATGGAAGATACTCCATGGGACAATGGGAATCATCATTCTATTCTCTTCCTGTAACCTGAGACCATAGAGAGTTATCAATCGATTTCGAATCCATCTACCGTTGTTGTTATTTCCTCTATTCCTGAATCAACACACAATGTTTTGTATGAAGGGAACTTGGGTAATATTTCACCTACCATCCCTCTTGACATCTCGATTAAACCCGTGGTCGTGGAAAATGTTCACATCAGTGCCTCATGTTCCGCTGATGAGGTCCGTACTTATAAAGCTCCTTTTCAATAATTCCCTAACGTTTTTGCTTGGAGTTACGAAGAGATGCCCGTTATTGATCCTGATATTGTTGTGCATGAGATTAAGACTTACGCAGATGCTAAACTCATTCGATAGAGACTTCGCCTAGTACATCCATGAAAATATGTTGTTATTAAGCTTGAAGTTGAAAAAATTCTTAAAGTTGGCTTTGTCTAGTTTGTGGCTTTAACCGATTGGGTGTCCAATCTTGTTCACGTTAACAAAAAACAAGGCACGATCCGTGTTTTTTTAGATTATAGGGACATAAACAAATCTTGTCCTAAAGACAACTATCCAACCCCTTTTGTTGACCAGATGTTTTGACGATTGTGCCAGGAGTGGAATCTTCTCCTTAATGGATGGTTTCTCCAGCTATAATCAAATCAACATTTTGCTTGCGGATCAACATAAGACTGCTTTTATTTTCCCTTGGGGAACCTTCACATACCGAAAACTACCTTTTGGTCTCAAAAATGCTGGTGTGACTTTTCAACGAGCTATGTATTATTCCTTTCATGACATTAAGAAAATTGTACAGCCCTATCTAGATGATCTATCGACGCATTTTATGTGTCGTCAAGATCATCCGACACATCTATGGGCCATTTTCCTTTGCTATCGTTATTATCGCATACGATTGAATCCACACAAATGTGTTTTTTGTGTGGAGTCCGGAAGACTTCTTGGTTTTATCATTCCTATACATGGGATTACAGTAGACCCCCTGAAGGTTGATGCTATCCTCAATTTACCTCCTCCTTCTACACTTCGCCAACTCCAAAGTTTGCAAGGGAAGGAATTTTTTTTATGTCGATTCATTCCCAATTATGATGAATTAACGAAAGGATTTACTTGACTTCTCAAGAAAGGTTACGATTTTGTATGGGACAACATTGCCAACAAATCCTTTGAAGCTTTGAAACTCACCTTAACCCGTAAACTACTCCTATTTCCACCTAATTATAGTCAAGATTATTTCTTGTACTTAGCTGCTTCAGACTCTACCATTTCTATGGTTCTATTCCAAGAGGATGATTCACATGATTCACATGTTAGATATTATTTGAGTCGGATTCTCACGACCACTGAAACCAAATACCTACATGTGGAGAAATTGGCCTTGGCAGATGTTCAAGTTGTTCAACTCTTGGAGAATAACTCTTGGAGAGTTTGATTTGGAGTTTGAACACACCAAGTCAAAGAAGTCTTTGGTTTTTTCCGAATTGATATGTGACCTTCCCTCCGCTGAAACAAAAACTGTGGAAAAATATTCCTTCCCTGATAAATTTCTCTTTCTGATAATTTCCAATGACATATGGTATGGAGATATTATCATTTATCTCCAAACTCAAACTTTTTGACCTGATATTTCTAGTACAGATCATCGTCACATTCGGTATCAAGCCCTTCGATACATTATCCTTGGTGATACCCTTTACGGCCTGTTATAACCCTATAATTCATAGTATCATCTGGTGACTGGAAAGTTTTCACTCTGGGTGTATTTTGGCTTGCAAATAATATTTGATTTCTGCAAATTAGTTTCAAGGAAAGGAAAGGAAAAGGAAAATTCATGATTTTTGATGCTGAGTGGTTTTTCCTAACCCCATGGTGACCAAAGCAAGGGAAGAAGTGAACAAAACGCACAAAAAGAATCAAGCCTAAGTTTTTTCTGCATTCACGCCTGGAGAATAAAGAACATGCTTAGATCGACGATCGATCTAGCGACGTGTAGATCAACGATTGACAGTGGATTTCAGACCCCCTTGATTGTTCTGCTTTTAACGGTGTGGGGTAGGGGGGTGTGGGGTCTGGAATGGTGACTAACAAGTGTGAACAGATCTACGGTCATCATGACAGCATGCATATGGACGGTCTACAGGCGATTCCAGACCCCCTCGATTGTTCTGCCTTTAATGGTGGGGGGGGGGTCCAGAATGAGGGGGTTTTTCCGGCGAGCCCTATCCCAACGTGTCATCCATCCATTGCATCATACCTCCTTCTCTCCAGACCAATTACTTCTTACCAACCTTCCAACTTACCACCATACCAACAATACCATACTTCTCCTACCTCATGATGTCATCCTCCATTATCCCGCCATCTTCATCCCTACATTTGCAATAAACCAACTTAGGATAAAATCAATAGGTCAATAATGTTAGTAATAGGTTTAGTATAGTTAGGTTTATGTTAGACTGGTTAATAATAAATTAATCATTAATTAATTAATGATTAATAATTGAGTTAGTTGTTAATATTTAGGTTAGTTTGTCAGAATAAACATTAATACAAAATAATCAAATATAAATTAAAAAGAATTAAAAATGAAATATTAATTAAAACACAAAATTAAAAAAACAAAATATATAACTTTTAAAATAAAAACAAATGTAAATAAAACAAAAGCTAAATACAAAAATTAAAATTTCGGACCCCCCCCTCCCAATACCACTTACCACCTCAGGGGGGGTCTAGAATACCACTTACCTCTCCAAAACTGCCCTCCCCCATTTTCACAAAACCACTATTTTTCTAGTTTGGACACCTCGTCTTGCGAAGCGGATTCTAGGCAAAGAAAGATGGAATTTTAAAAACCGAAATAGGTTTTGGTTCATAACAGGCTGAAGAACAAAAACCTCTCCCATTTTTTTCAAAGGTGCCACCAGTTGGGATAATCGAGGCTATATTTCAGCCTCAGTTTTTGGATTTTTGGTTTTTTCTGTTACAGTCCCGATTTTGTGGGAGATGTTTCGGCGAGGTGGAATCGAAATTTGAGAAACTGAAAGAGGTTTTTTCTCCAGACAAGCTAATATACAATAAATTCCTTTGATTTTTTCACAGGTGTCACTGATTGGGAGAAATCAATGACTGAGCGTACCCCTATTTTCAGCAAATTTGGCCAAATTTGCAGTTCCGGATTTTTGGGGATTTGTGGCTATTTTTAGCCGAGACAGTTAAAACCGACTTACACAACTTGTTGGGGGATCTCTCCTATTTATTCAGATGATTTTAATGTAAAAGGGGTTGTTGATTCTTGCACCTAGAAGTCTATTCTCTGTAATATTTTGTCAGATCAACGAGAAATAAATGGACTTTTGCACAGGATTCCTGCATGTTAACGTTGGTGAAGTTTCCTCTCTTCATTGAATGTGATCCTTCTCAGTTATCATTATGTTATTCCCTTTTTTATTTTTAAAGGGATATTTAGTGCAAAATTTATCCACTATACTCTGTGTCGAGCTTTTAAAAATCTAAATGTTTTCCCTTTGATACTATAATGAAGAAATTATTGAATGCTTTTTTGTTGTAGTTGATTATCTCGTCTGTTCCTTTTATACATCATTTTATTTCTAAAGGATCCAATGTATGCATTACCTTTCCCTGTGGAAATACCTTATAGACCTGTGTTTAATTTCAAACTTGTCACAGACCCCATAGCCCAATGGTCTTCTTTTGCTGTCTCAACCAAAAAACTCCAAGAACATATCCTATTCTGCATAGCTAGCCTAAGATCAAATCTCTAACAAAGATAAATTTGACAGAGAGATCCCTCTCTGAGTCTCAGAGGGCTAGATCCCTGAATCAAAGAATTTTTGATGTTGCCTTTGTGACTACCTCCACAGCCTTGGGAAAATTATAGAGTGCTAACAGAATGGCGACCATACTGGGGAACTTTCTCCAGTAGTACACTTCAAAGTTCCAGATCTGATCACTGATAGTGGATAGTGAACAGAAAAAAGAAGGCTGAGATCATTCACCTGGAGATGCCAAATTAGCTCCAGAAAGTGCCAACTCAAAGACTCCACTGGAGGAAGAACCGAAGGCATGACCAAGCAGCCAAGAAAGACTAGGTACTCAAGCTCAAATCGCATTCAAGACATCTTTGGTTTTATCTGCAATTATGTTTTGTCTTATTCTAAGCCTGATCAAAAGTATATTGCTGAAGTTTATGTTGATCATCTACAAATTGATGAGCCTCAAGAGATCAGATCCCCAATTTTAGATTATTGTTGGACACACCTACCACACTTAGAGGGGGGGTGAATGAGTGTGGGGCTCTTTTTCCCAAAACTTCCCTCTTGCACAAAAACTCATCAATTAGCATTCAAC
>SNQJ01S0015065.1:37626-115225 GCA_010110895.2 Picea sitchensis | reverse complement strand
CTTTCACCTTGGTCGATTTGTTTCGTTGTAGATATGATATCACAAGGCTACCAAAGCGAAGCAGGGACAACAAAGACATAAGGAAGCGATATCTAAAGGTACGCCACTTATTCCTTCTTCAATGACAAATTCAATGATTGTAACTTAGGGAAAGGATCATGTCCTGTCCTGTTTTTCTCTAGATCTAGGTGGATATAAGGAGATCTGTTAATGTACGTATATATGGATTTATCCTATAACACTAGTCGCAGTACTCAAAACTCAACATCTGCTGCTTGGGAAATCTATGCACCTACGAATGAATTGATCAGTCTACATGGTGTTTGCTTGGTCATGCAACTAATAATACCATGGAGTATAATGCAATTATCGAGTTTTTAAATGACATCGTTTCACTTGGAATTCATCATATTTTTGTACGACTTAATTCATAATTAGTAGTACTACAGTTGAGTAACATTTATTCCATTCGAAGTCCTACTTTGTTACGGGTATATTTATGAATTTGCCTCTTGGAAAGACATTTTGATTACATCAAATATCAACACATTCCTATATGTATAAATAGATTGATAGATGCATTGGCTAATTATGTGTTAGACAGACATTTGAGACATTTATAAATCCAATCACACTTTTTACAAAAACAAGTAAGCCGGTAGGAACTTTATATTTATAACGATAAAAGTTTACAAAAAAGTGTTTGTCCGAAGACCAAAATATAAAAAAGTGAAGCTCATGGCTTCATGTACAAAAATCATCAAGGATGTTTCTCACTATAACAAGCGACTACCCATGCTACTTTACAGAGCAGTCGACCGATAGATTCAGATACACCCACTGTGTGGCGTTGATAATGCCTAGGAAGCTCATCCACCGTGGCATCAGGGACATTCATGGTTAGTCCCTCCGAGTTCTATTCTATAGTCTCGAGATCTAAGAAAACTACACCTTCTACAACACCTCTTTCTCCTCGCTTCTGGATAGGAGATGATATCGGTGGACGATAAGGCCCCACATTTTCATTATTGAGAGCACTTGATTAGTCATTGGATAAATAACACAATTTTGTTTTATATAATTAAAATATCAAAAACATTATATAATAAAAAAATTCCTTCTTACCTATGTCTCCCCACTAGGATCCATCAGGAAGAGCCATATATTGATCCCCATGGAAAATTTTCTCGGCATATTCATAGTCTTCCACCATGAGTATCAGATTCCTTAGACATTGGAAGAAAACATCGTCATACTTGATGATGCGAACACCACCATGTCGAGCCATAAGATCCACCCACCTCTTCATCTATGGATCTTGTGGAGCAGGTATACCCCACTCCACTTGCAGACATAGGACATGAAACCTATCCAGAAAGAAGGACACCAAAATGGACTCGTATCCAAATTGCTTCAACCGACTGTTTCGACACTTTGTGAGTTGTTGTTTCATGCTTTTTAGGACACCCTCACACGAGTTGAATAATCTGGGTTCCATGCACTCTATCACATACTGAAAATGGATTTGCAAAGCCATATGGGGATATGCACTCCCTACCATGCAATTAATGGTGTAAAGGATGGTCCGCAACGGTAAATATTGAACATCTTTGATGGCTACCTTGCCACTGTGTTTTTTGGTACTTGGCACACAATGGTGGCGAATGTAGTAATCCATGGCTTCACCTCCACCCTTGATGCCTGTGAGAAATACTCGTGAAACACAATGAGATGACCCTTTCAAAAAATAGATATCCCCTCTATATATTGTGAGTGTATGAACACCCACGCGAAAATCCTGTTCATTCACATTCCACATGTGAACCGAATACTCTAGCAGCCTCAACTGGGCTCTCATGCCTCGAATCCTAAAAAACTTGAGTAACCCACATTTCATTAGAGCCATAACTATCCCTGGGTCATTCCCAATGAACTAATACTCTTATTCATGCTCTTGCGCATGCCATTAGAGAATATTGACCAAGGAAAGCTTGCCAAGGAACATTAAAAGAAAGTTAGAAACATAAAAATTATTTCCTGGGGGTGTTTCTAGTTAAATTTATCTGTTTAAATTTTTGGTTGCAGTTGTTGCATGTTTGCACTTTCATGCAGAGAAACGTCGTTGAAACCTGCCTTTAGGGTCACCTGCGATGATGCAATATTATCGCAGTTCACGATATAGGGCACCTGCAACAATCTCAACACGTAGGTAGCCCGAAAAAATCGACCCAACACCCAAATTTAACCAATGAAAAAAAAAATTGAAACCATGAAAAGATGAAGAAGAAGAAGATTACTTGTTTGACAGAGACGGTTCAAAAAATGATCCACCACATGCTCCACAATTGATAGTTAAAATTCAGGGAGAAAAAGGGTTTTGGAGCACTATTTGGGTAAATTTGCAAATAAAATGGTAAAATGGTGTTTTGGGCCTATTTTATTGTTTTTTACTACTTTTTATTTGCAAAATTATATTATTTTTATATTTTATCCATGCCCCAAAGTATTAACAACTTGGCAAAGTGTTGAATTTTATAGATTAAAAGGTCTAGAGACAAGACGTTGGAACAAGAGTCCACCCTTTTTTATTTGTTTTCGCATATTTTTATTATGTACAGATCCTTTTAGGGTTTTGCAGGAAAAACTCCGAGTAGTGTCTTAATTCTTTCTCACGCTCTTGAAACCATGAGAATGTAACCAAGTAGTCTTTTCTCATTTTTTTGAACTTGCATTGGCAATACAAATAATGAAACCTATGGAGTATCCTTTAAGCTCTTTTCAAGATCCCTAAACATGAAAAGATGGTCGAACGACCTTGTTCCTTTAACACTCGTAAAAGTATTTGAGGAAAACATCTGATGAGTGGCAGGTTATCTATTTTTCAGTATCGTTAGATTAAATTATGAAAAAGAACTTGATGGAGTTCTCTTTAAGTGTTTTTCAAACTCTCTAAAAATGAAAAACCCCTGAGTTTTCTTTCTTTGGACTCATTAAACAAACATCGAGAGACCCACATGGGATCAAACCTATCCTTCTTAGGGTTCGTTAAACATACTTCGAGGGACTTGTCCAAAGGAAGAGATTACATTTACAAGAATATGTTATCCCCCTCAAGCCTTCATAAAAATAAAGAGGTACTTGCCAGAAATGGTGGGGGAAAATTGGGAAAGAAATGTGTCTCTGTATTTGTGTTAGTGGCAGTAATAGTCGCTCTTGAACATGACACCCCCCTTCATCTTTGTATCTGGGTTGGGAAATCCATTTGTCTCTCATTTGACCATTCAAAAATTCATATGTTGGGTCCTCCTTGAGTCAATGCTGCCAAGACAAATATCGTGTCGTTCATATGTTCAAGAGAAGTCCAACCTAAACAATCCTTCTATTGAGTCGACCATATGCAGTTATAAATTTTCTACCATGTCAGACTTCCCTGTGTCAGTTTCGAATCACTTCATACTCTGATCTACTTCAAATCTGTTACATATTTTGTGTCATTGCTGCAGGATACATAAAGGCCCTCCTATGATGAGTC
The DNA here is from genome assembly GCA_010110895.2 of Picea sitchensis. Classification (NCBI taxonomy): domain Eukaryota; kingdom Viridiplantae; phylum Streptophyta; class Pinopsida; order Pinales; family Pinaceae; genus Picea; species Picea sitchensis. Next base: position 111,693 of record SNQJ01S0015065.1, on the reverse strand, counting down.
TTTTCCTGTTGACTTCAACTCATTATCCAAGAACAAGATTTAGAAATCATTTAGTACCTTAGAGCTTGCATGCCTCAATGGAAGGTTTCTTCTCTTTCAATAGTGGGTTCACATCATTGACCCTTGATTGGAAGATTCCATCAAGTGTTCGACTTCAACTCATTTATTCACATTCATTGGATTGTACCAGGGTACCTTGGGAGTCATTGACATCAATGGTGATTTCCCTCGCACTTGTTAACGGTTTTCCTTAATGACCAATAATCAAGTTGTTTCTACCATGTTCGACCTCGACACCTGCAATCACATGGCTAGATTCATACTTAGAGACGATGGAAATGAATACCCTGGATCTCATCATCTTGGTCTAGGCTGCGATGAAGTATTCATAAGTTTGTATTGACACATAGATCCACTATGTATGTCTCGTGGCTATGTCCAAATTTCAATTCTTCTTAGAGCATAGATCTATAGTGTATTCCTGGTGGCTATGATGAATCATGATGACATGGATCCACAGTGTATATTTGGTGACCATGAATCCCTCGACACTTACGATTAGATTCACTTGTAGTCTGAGCATGGGAATGCCTACCTCAGAAGATGGTATATTATTATGCAGATGCTTGATTATTTGAAGGTTCTCGAACGATATGCTCCTTGTTTTTTACACACACATTCTACAAAGTATTTCAGCTATCATGAGTTCCAGCTTCATAATTTGGGGGGCATTCTATTAAACATTATTTTGGTCACCTTAGTGATCAACTGAAAAAATGTGTTCATGTTCCCTGAAAATATTAAAAGATATTTTCTCCATGAGAAAAGTGGTTTTCTTTTCCTCCTTCAAAAACCATAACAAGGAAGGTCATCACACCTTGTTGTATGCATGGAATGTGACGATTCTTGATCGTGGAACTATGCCCTAAAAATGGATTGCACTGTCATCGCATGCTGCTTGTGCATACGGTGCGACGATGCTTAAAGCAAAGGAAAAGTCAAAATTCACGAATGTTCTAGAAGGGAATCTTCTAGAAGATGAGGTTGCCTCCGATCGGTTTGGATCTTATTCACTTATCTAATTTAGTGGGATCATCCTAATATCCTCGTCCATCTCTATTTCACACTATATAAATAGGGATCTCTCATGGAAAAGGCTAAGGTTGAATAGGATAATATTTGCATGGAGAGTTCTACTACAGATTATGCTTGAGAGCTTTTCTTTAGTTTTTCAAGTCAGATTGTGGATCTTCTTCATTCAAGGGATTGGAGCAAAGGTGTGTGTGTTGGAGAAAAGAGCCATTGAAAGGGGACCTTGAAACATCAATGCATGGGTTGTATTCTCCACTTTCCATTTAAGTTAATACATCGATACATTTCTTCCCTATAAAAACATCTCAACTTCTATTGTATAACTCCTTGATCTTATACATAGACTTCACTGGAATATATATATCTTTGTTTTCCCTCTTTGTTGGTTTGTTATTCTTATACATGAATACCATTCTGCAAAATCAAGGAAGGATCTACAAGGATGACACTAGCGAGGATCAAGCATCGTTCTAAAGGTATGTCACTTGTACCTCTCTGAACTAGTTTATATGATAATGAAGTTTAAGGTGAAGTATGTATTTTGTCTTGTTTTGTTCTAGTTTCCTGTGGAAGTTAGGGAGATCTGTTTGTGTCTGCACTTACCGATTAGTCTGATAGTAGTTTATAGCACCTACTTAGAAATGGGAAACAAAATTATATGCATTATGTGTGCATACATGACATACAACGAAGCCATGATGATAGTTACACTGCCTATCCCTACACAACTTGTCCAGAAACATGCAGAGAAGATCTTGCCAGGTAATGGGATATCCATTACAAATTTCATTATATTACTGAAAATAGTATATGACCATGGTCATTGTGATCAGATTATATTGCTTAATGAAACAAGTGTTGTCAAAAAGGTTCCCGCGGTTTGATCAGAATATTATTTCGTACCAGACACAACAATCAACCAATTTGCAAAGAACAATGACATTTATCCAATTGGAACCATTGGTGCAGCTATCACATTTGCAAGAAAAGTTGGTTCGCAACATATTCTCCATATAAAAGATGGAAACTCGGAAAACGACAAGAAAATGGTAATTTTTTCCATACCCATTTTTTTTTTCCTTTGCTTTGACATGCTCATATATCTCAGACATCTTACACAACTATTAAATTGTTCCATTGATCCGGATTATTTTTGGCACGAAATGAGATCGGAGATATAATAAAGAAATGCACAGAGATATCATAGATATTCAATAATGTAACAGAAATATATCAGAGATGCAACCATAAACACAGATATACAATGATACACAATTTCTATTAATGAAATAAATGTACAGAGATTGTAAAATACAGAGTGAAAGACTTGATAGAATGGTGGCAGCTTATCTCTGAGAAGAGATGTGACAGCTACTCGCATTCGGAATAAGATGATTACAATGAGGCTCTGAAGGCCTTTTTACAATAACCAGGAATGCCAAAAACCCTAGACATCCAAAAACCTAACCCTAGGAGATGAAGCGCCAACAGTCATGTGGGCCTCGTTTGGGTAAGTGAGTACATCAACTTCCCGGGGTCATAACTTTTGCATACGATCTCCGTTTTAGGCGTGTGATAGCTCGTTGGAAAGGTATCGATGAGGAGATTCATTTTGGGGGCTCAATGATGCCTTCAAATATCATTGAGAACCTATATCTAAATTTCCAAAATTGCCAGAAAACTGTTTTGAGCCAGCCAGAAAGGTGGGTGGACACCGATATCCACCTGGACCAATCCTCCCTCCTTAGGAAGAAATGGTCTCCATTGCGTTCCCGGGGGAGGGGGAAAGGCATTTGTTGAATCTGCATCTTGGTGAGCTGCTTGCCTTCCTAGAGACATCGCACTGCTCAGTTTATGGAAGTCTTTCACGAACTTGTTGAGGCTAAGGCTATTCAACAAGTTGGGCTACATGAGAGGATGATGTGCAGAAGGAATATTTGCGCTTTGCTACAACCTTGTTGACCTGCTTCGGTTGGATAAAAGGTGCTTGGGGTGAGGTTGTAGTGGCTCTAATGTCCTTATGTTCCCCTTTTGAACAGATTGTGAAGAAGATGAATTTTGCAGTATGAGATACTACCTTGAGACACGTTTTTGTGGAACAATAGTCGGAACTACCTTTGGTATTCTATAGAGATGACCCCCCAAAGTAACAATGCCACTATGGGGTCGAGACTCATAAACAACATGGAACTTCGACATATATGGCTGGCCCATGAGAATATCACAGACATCCAGTGGGGCAACATCACATAATACCTCATCCTTGAAGGGATGGATACCGTATGACAATCAACATTGTTGGCTGACACGAAGATATTGTCCTTGGCGAAGCCACTCGATGTTGTATGGCTGCGGGTGTGGTGTTGTCGAAAATCCCAATTGTTTGACGACCTCTGTTGAGATGAGGTTCTTCTGGCTTTTGCTATCAACAATAAAATGTAGCATGGTCCCCTTCACCCACATCTGTGAATGAAAAAGGTGCTCCCTCTCTTCAGGATCTTTTGGTTCTTCAGGTTGAATTGTTGCGGTCGTGACAATAGCAGTGGGGTCTACGTCAATGATCTGCCCTTTACTAGTATTTTTAGAATCAGATTCTAAATTAGGGTTCGGCTCCTTGTCTTTGATCTCAGCCACCACCTTTTCCGGCTGGCTCATCCATGGTGAAACTACAATTGTTCGACACCTATGCAAATCTATTTTCCTCAATGGAACAACAATTGCATAAAGGGAAATTTCCAATTATGTTGTTCAAAATTATAACGAAGAAAAGAGATATTAAAGAAAGGATCTTTCACACAACCCAAGCAACATTTGTAACATAATTGCGAACATACATAGTACAGGATCTCAAGAAAATAACTATCTCCACAACTATTGTACATATACATATACACCTCCACAAACAATTTGCACACAAAACAAATGCCTTCAATAGTTTTGTGTAGCTTTTTTGTTGTACACATATATATTATATAATTCAATATATTAACTACTATGCTCATGTGTGCAGGTTGAGGGTGTTTTCGTTGTAGCAAATGCCTACTCGACCCCCTTCGAGCATGTATGTGCCAATTGTGATTATCCTGATTCTGCCTTTGTGTTCATAAACGATGGCACAATTGATTGTCTACGATGTGGTGCAAAATTCCCTTACACATATAGGCATTGCATCAACGCTGTCATCCGAACACAATTGTACACTTTACAGTTATAAAACCTGTATTATAGGATGTGCTTCCTGGGTTGACATAATTGTCATATAAAATATACCTGCAAAAAAAGGCAAAGGCTGTTTACATGCTACGTGACTTCCGCGTCCATAGAAAATTTACCTTAAATGAGGACAATGCCATACTACATATCGGCTGAACCAAAAAAAAAATACATATCATGCATTGACAAGAAACGAAACAATATGATCTGTCTCTATCCATGTTACCCAATCAAGATATGAATAAAGTTTTGCACTACCATGACAAAGTGAATTGGAGAGCATAAGATTGTTGAGTCCAGGAATGAGAAGCATGAGGAAAAACCTCATACAAAGTACCCAATTGTGAATAAATAAGGTCCATCCTTTGATGTGTCAAAATGGCTTACTCTTCTGAACAGAACCATCAGGCATTTTCAATATTATTGCAAATTTTGCATTATTCAAACTCCATTAAGTTAAACGCTGAAAGTCTTTTCTAGAACTAGTAATGTTAGAACATTGTCAGTTCAACGTGATCTTGGTTCATAGTAATATCAGAAGCAAATGTTCATAGTGATTTTGGTTCATACTAATATAGAAATCGATGAATTTCTTGGAGCCCATTTGGGAGTTTGGTTATAGAGGGGATACAATGCTCAATCTTTGCTGATTTTTTCCTGTGTTTTGTTTGCCAGAATTTTGATCATGTGCTTTGGTGTTGTAGTTCAAGGTTCTCATGGGCCTATTTTTTGGATTATGACTGGATAATAGATTCAAGATCTTAGAAATTTTTCTATTATCTTAAGGAATATACAGGGCCTCCCTTTCCTTTTAATTCATGCTCTGTGGAACAAATGTAATATGTAGTTCATTTAACCAGTTTTTCTTGATTAATGAAATTACTCCTGCACACTCCACCCTTGCCTTTTCCTGAACTAATTCCAAGAGATCCATTGGTCCTCTACATACCCAATAGGGTAAATTTGAGACATAACGATGATTTTGAAATCCTCCCACTTAGTTACTGGTGGATCGACCTCCAACTTAAGTGTCTCTGTGTGGATTTCCCACCAAGTTAATGCATGACCCTTTAATTTCAGTTGAGAAAATGAAATCTTCTGCTCCTCATCTATGTGAACACTAAAATGGACCTCTAATTGCTGCAACCAATGATTCAACTTTAATGCATCGATATCATATTGGTATGTATTGATATCCACTTTTACTTCCATTTTAAATTAATACTGTGAAGGGGTAATGGCATTCAAACTTGGATGCTCTTTCTTGGGATCTTTCCTCAACTCCTTTTCTGGGTCTTCATTTTCTCTTGGTTTCCCCTCTAATCCAATATATAAGTTAGAGCCTCCAATCTCCCCGAACAGTACGATATTTCATGCTATAGCCTCCATGAGGTGGTCCATATTGCGAGAGATATCAACAAATTACTCTTCCAACCTCACAAATATATAGATCTTAAGGGTTGTTGCGAACAGACTCATCTTCCATGGCTAGGTTTTTTGCAACTATCTTCTTAAGGCAATTCCTGGTTTTTGAAACTTTCCAAAAATACCCAAAAGAATCCTACTCTAATACCAATATTATTTGTAAAGTATCGTGTATATTCCACTAGAATAACTTGTCACAACATATTTTAGACTACACATACTACTTTTTCTTAGATCCCAAATTAATTGATTACTAGCTTTGGTTGAATTTATGAAAATAACTAAATACAAAATGAAAGAATAGGAAAAAATATGCACACCATCCACACAATTGAACACAATATGTATCATGGGAAACCCAATACATGATAAAACCCAGCTAGAAGGTGATGCCTATGATTTTCTCTCTTTTCTTTAGTTATGGAAAGCAAGTACCTAGAAATAGACACACACTAAGGAGTTTTCTTTGAAATTATGGCCTAAATGGCTACTACATAATCTCCTACCTCCTCTATTACACTCTCAAAATACCAGTCCTTGGATGCTCTACTCAACTATGGAATAAGTACAATACAAAATAATGGAACCATTTATCCTCCTAGTGGCCTGGTATTTAACATCGCCTGATAGTTATCTAGGGTTAAGGTTTTTACTTAATCAACCTTCAATTAATGATAAGGTTTGAACCTTATAGAATCTTCTTGAAAAAATACACCTATCTAGCCCCACACATTTGAGTAATGGGAGTTGACGTGGCATCCACTCATACCATGGTGGTCAACAAAGTAGGTCAACTTGTGAAAGACATAACTTTTGCATCCGAGCTCCCATTAAGGTGATTCTTGCACTGTTGGAAAGGTATTAGTGTGTATAATATGACATCGTCTTCCAAAGTAGGTTTATACCAAAAACATGTCATTTGATGCCTAAAATGGATTTGTAATATTTCAGACAATGTTTTGGACTCCAATTTTTTCCACCAAGAAAGTACCATGATAGATGAATATATATATAATGATCCAATTTGGATTATATATATATATATATATATATATATATATATATATAGATAGATAGATAGATATGGAAATATTTACTCAAGGTGCACATTGAAATATTTTATTATGGCAGACATTGATTTTTATTTGTTATTAATATCTTTTTTAAATATCACATGTCAACTCCATGTTATTTTTTTGTAAGTGAGTTTAAGAGCCTGTATTACTAAAGGAGGGTTATGATACAAAAAAGGGGGACTCCCTGGTCTGCCAAAAAGGAAACCAAACCAAAGGTTCCCGAGTTGCGTTTTCTGAACTAAAGGAGGGGTATGACTAGAATGCCACCATGGGAAACCAACCCAGTCCTACCATATCCAATTTTTGAAAACATAAGAACATCTGACATGAAAAAAAAATAAAAGCTGAGATTGACACTAAATTGACTAGACTGACTTGACAAAAGACTAACCAGACACTAGTCCATGGAAATGATGTGTTTCTTTCCTTCATCCACCTGGCCCTTGTTCTCCTCCTTCTGGGAGATCGTGCGAGTCTTTCTGATATGTTATGGTGATTTGCTTCCGTCGGCTGGCATGATGTCCATGTGATGGATGTAGTGTAGGTAGAGGAGGAATTGAGAAGCCAAACACTCCATCTTGGCTTTCTGATCCTTCTCGACATCAGCTAGCATTTTGGTAATGGTTTCCAGACTGCTGAGGCGACTCAAGATTTCATTCAATAGTTTCTTGTGTTCCTTGTTGTCCTCCAGTTTGGCGTCTTCCATTTACGAACTCACTTTATCGATCATCATATTTTTTAGCCACGCCATCTCCATTGTTTTGTGGTAGAGGGTTTCCCTGGGCTACGTGGATCCCGGGTCAGTTAACCAGTCCACTTCCTGAGTCAGAGCATCCCATGATTTGCCCTTGCATTTTGCTTTGATTTTCTTTTCCCACCAGGTAATGGTCGCTTTTACTTTCGATGAAACCAGAGTATGAAAGGTTCCCTCTGTGTATTTTTCCATCTACTCCATCCTTGAAACCCACCGAGGAATTTTCAGAGTTTCTTTCCCCGGGAGGTTTCTTTTGCTGTGTGTTCACTTCATTTGAACCATAACATCTGGTCTATGGAAACTCCTTTGCTGGATTCTCAACCTGTTCCTATCTACACAAGGGTTCCTCCTTTCCCCACCCTTGTATCTGTGGTATCCCCTATAGTTGCGCTCTTCCTGTTTGCATCTATTTCTATTATTTCTTCTCTTATTGAACTTCCCTTGTTGCGGGCTCATCCTTCCAATCATGGTATGACCGTAGAGGTGAACCTTCCCATTCTTTTTCCCCGTCATGGTACATATGATCATGATGAATCAAGAATTATCCCTATGCAGGCCCTTGCCCCTAATCGCTAGATATCCTAATGTACTACTCCTCGTACCTCTTCTTTGGCATGGTGTATCGATACTGGTCCATGTCAATCCCTCTTTCCTTATGTCAAACGCTGCCTACTGATCACCATCTATACTTTCCCATAGTCTTTCCCCACAAATATTACTATTGACATGACCTTGTTGTCGTACCCTCGCTTGTTGTATAATCTGATCCTACATTGTAATTGGTGGTCGAGTGTTGGGCAGTCATATCCTGCCTGGGTCCTTCGTTCTTTCTGCTGGGCCTTGCGCTACCCTCCTCGATGTGACCTTCCTTTCTTAGGTTGTCGTCACGATATTTTCTCGCTAGTTGGATGCAGTCTATTATGAATTGTCCATTTGGGATGTTGATCCAGGTAGTGTCTAGTTCCAGTCCTTCCTTTCTAACCCCCTCATTGGCGATTCTGTCCACTAGGCCATTCGCTGACCTGCGTACCCAGTGCAACTCCACTGTGTTCATCGTTTGCAGATGCTCCTGGATTTTTTGTAGGGAGTGTGCCAAGCGCCAGTGTCTCTGAACCTTGCCCACTCTGGTGCCATTTTGGAGTCTCTTCACCATGTTAACCAAGGTGGAGTCAGCTTCCATGATAATGTTTGTCATCCTTTCGCGACCGAGCTCCAAGGCTCCAAATTTCACTGCGTTGTTGGTTGAATTTCCCATACTCCCATCATACAACCGGATTATGTTACCACCACTATCTCTGATTACCCCTCCCATCCCTGTCATTCCTAGGTTTCCTTTTTCCTCCCCGTCAAAATTCAACTTAAGGTACCCTGTCGAAGGGGGTGTCCAGTTGCGCTCTCCTATTTGGAGTTGCGGTGGTCGCCCTACCCATGTTTTTTTGCACCCATATTTTAGGTGAAAATATTCCAGGATGCGGGAGTCCTGGCCTGTGATTTTTTCTTTTCCAGTCTAGCAGTTGCGGCTCTGCACAGTTTCTCGTATTTGTGAGATTATTTCTTCCTTGAGTTTCCTTTCCAGAAGGATTTCATTCTTGAATATGCGTCGGTTCCTTTCTTTCCATATTTCCCATATGATCATCCCCGACATGAGATTCCAACAATGGTTCACAATTTCATTTTCACTATAACTCTCATTCCAGTTGTTGATGGTTGCGTTGATGTTACCTTGGGTCCTATTGGACTGGCGAAAGATGCATGCCGCCCAATCCCATATCTCTGGTGTGTAATTACATTCATCAAGGAGGTGATTCATTGTTTCTTCATTAGCTTGACAGAGGTGGAATTGTGACGGGCCTATGAAACCCCTTTTCCTTAGGTTTTCCCAGGTTAGAATTTGCTTGTGAAGTACTAGCCATTTGAATATTTTGATTTTGGCCACTCGGGGCTACCCCAAATATTTCCCCACTGTTGCGCTGGATCTTCTTGGTCCTAGTCCGCAATGTAATTCTGAGCTTCTTTTAAGTTGAATTCCCCACCATTTTTCCTGTCCCGCCTTAATTGATCCTCTTCTTCTAAGACTACAATATTCCTTTTCCCCAATTCCTCCTCTAGCTCTTTTGTTATTGTTGTGATCTGGTCTCTATTTTGTGGATTGATTTTGTCCCAGATCCTCCATATGTTGCGATCATTTTCTTGTTTCCAGTAGTGATGGATTTTGATTTTATCTTACATAGTTATTTCCTATTGGATTTCCTCCATGTCTAGATTTTCCATTTTGGGTTCCTGTTGCAACACGTCCTCCCAGAATTTGGTTGTTTTACCATTCCTCACTTCCCAGAAGCTATGTTTCTGTATCCAGGTTTTGTTGCACAAGGATAGATTCCAGATGGATGATCCCTCCCTTGTGCCCATAAAACGAATTTGATCATGGTCATTGATTTCCATGGCGTACTTGGCCTTCTAGAGGCTTTCCCATAGATATGATTTTTCTTTGACTCATATCCACCAGAGTTTCGCCCTGTAGGCTTCGTTGGTTACTTGTGGGTCTTGTAACTCTAGGCCTCCTTTGCATTTTGGTTTGCAAACCTTCTCCCAGGCCACCAGGGCCCATTTTTTCTTATTTTCCGCTCCTCGCCATAGAAAGTCCTTTTGGATGGCTCTTATTGTTTGTAGTATTCCTTTGGGAGCAGGAAACAATGATATCATATAGGTCAAAATTGCTTGCAGAATCACTTTGGTCAGGATAATTCTCCTTGCTAGGTTGAGGGATCTATAAGTCTATTTTTTCACCCTGTTCTGTAGTTTGTTGATCACTCCTTCCCATGTTGCCATTTTGCATGCTCTGTCCATCAGGGGGATTACCAAGTCTTTCATTGGGAGTTTTTTGCGTTCAAACCCCAAAATGTTTTCCAAGTTTCTTTGAATTGCAGGGTTGGTATTGAAGAAGTAGATCATGGATTTGGAGTGATTGATCTCCGCTCTCGAGGCTTCCCCAAACTCTTCTAAGATTATTTTATAGGCTTTTGTTTCCTTGAACATGGGCGTGCCATGGAGTAAGGTGTCATCAAAGAATTGTTGGTGCATGGATGTACGACAGTTTTTGAAAGGTTTGACCTGTTATTTCTCCTACTGTTGTTGCAATTTTTGTGCTTCTACTGAGTCCTTCCATCATCAGAATGAGAAGGAAAGGTGATAGTGGGTCTCCTTGTCTGATTCCTCTTGAAGTCCATAAGGGTTTGGATGGGGCTCCATTTATTAAAAGAGAGTAACTTGTCATTGAGATTAGGCTGAAAATCCAGTTGATCCAGTGATGTGCGAAGACAAAGTCTTCAAGAGTCTTGACTATATAGTGCCAGTTGATTTTGTCATAAGCCTTTGCTAGGTCAAGTTGGATTATCATCCCCCCTCTCCTCTAAATTTTCAGTGTGTGTATCAGCTCATGGGCATGGATGATGTTGTCCAAAATTTGTCGCCCTTCTATGAAACTTGCCTGTACTTGTGAAATTAGTGTGGGTAGGAGAGGTTTCAATCTATTGGCTATGACTTTGGAGATTATGTTGTGAACCACATTGCATAAAACTATGGGTCTATAGAGGTCTGGGGTCCTTGCTTCATTTTCATTGGGGATTACAGTAATCATTGTGGCATTTAGCGCTTTCAGAATGGAGGTCGAATGTCTGGAGTCTTCCACCACCTTATAAACATCATGTTTGACCATTTCCCAATAGGCTTTGAATAATTCCACTATGAAACCATCTGGACCTGGAGATTTTCCGTTGGGCATCTCCTGGACCACTTGGTCAATTTCCTCCTTAGTGATGGGTTTGTTTAGATTGATATTTTGTTCCTTGGTAACTAGCTGGGGGATGTGCTAAGTTATCCTTTGTATGGCCTCCGTTCGGTCTTAGTTGGGTGTCTGGGATATCCCATAGAAGTGATTTACCAACATATTTTCAATCTCCTTATGGTATTCTCTCTCAATCCCATCCTAATCTCAAATTTTCAGGATTTTGTTGTGGGTTCTTCTAGCAATGGTTGTTCTATGAAAAAACTTGGTATTCCGATCTCCTTCCTTTAGCCACCTGATTCTGGACTTTTGGTGCCATAGAGTCTCTTCCCGTTGGAATATTTCTTCCCATTCCTGGGTCATTTGGATCTATTTCCCTTTTCGATCCTTTGTATAGCCCTCATCTATGCATATTTCCTGGAGTTTCCTCATTCTGTCTTCAATATTTTTTTTCTCTTGGTTTATGTTTCCAAATATTTCCTTGTTACACTCCTTGAGTTTATGTTTGATGTACTTGAGTTTCTTATATAGTTTGAACATCCTTGTCCCTTACTTACGTTGTTCCTCTCGCCACCATTGGCTGATGTTCTCCTTGAAGGTGAGATGTTTGATCCAAAATTTCTCAAATCTGAAAGGTCTATTCTTCGATGTGGATTGGAAGTTTGCTTCCAATTGGACTGGCCAGTGGTCAGAACCCCCCTAGGGAAGGATGCTGCAGTCTAAATTTAATCCCTATAGAATGATGGACTCCGACACCAAGAATCTATCTAGCCTTGTCTCTACCTCATGTTGATTTATCCGTTTCTTGTTCCAGGTGAACTGGCCATTACTAGTTTTGATGTCCACCATCTCCACTGTGTTAATGAAAGTTGAAAAGTATTCTGCATCTCTATCCAATCTCCTGGTGCCTCCTTTTTTCTCCACAAGTGTCTTGATGATGTTGAAGTCCCCCTGCCAGAATCAAGTGGAGGTTTCTGGAATAGGCTTTTAGGTTTTCTAGGTCTAGGAGCAGTCTTCTGTTTTCCTCAAGCATATGGGGTCCATACACATTAGTGCATAGAATCACCTCTGTGTTACCTATGATTTGCATGTTAACCGAAAGTGTGTGTCTGGTGGCTTCGACTGATAGTAGATTCATCGCTTGTGGGTTCCACAAAGTGAGAATACCACCTGCCATATGTTGTCCTTCAACAACCAACATCTTGTACTTGCTCCATTGTTTTTTTCTGATTGTTTCCATTATGTCTACAATGCATTTTGTCTTTTGGATGAAACAAAGGTACAGTTGTTCCTTCCTCGGTCTATTTTTAAGGATTCTCTTCTTTCATGGGTTGTTTAGGCCTCTTATATTCCATGTTATAATATTCATTTAAACATATGGCGGGGGAGTTGGGAAAGAGATTTTTGATCTTACCTGAGTTTATCAGCAGAGCTCCTAATTCCTGTAGGGATACGCTTTTTGATTTCCTACCTTTCTTCCTTCTTGTTTGCTTGGGTGAGAGCTATGGTTGTCACTCACGTAATTTGATTCCTAGGTGTCCTATCCCCCTGTGCATGCACTTGATCCCTCTGGATTTTGCTTCCTCCCTTAGGAGGAAGAGGTATTGGATAAGATCTAGTTGTTTCTCTAGTACATTGTCTATGCCCTGCCTTTTCCATTGCTCCAGTATGTTTGGGAGATATATTCCTTTCCTTTCCACAATATCTCTGAGATCATGATCTTCCATACCTACCTCGCTTGGTGTCATTTTTGCGTCTCTGTTTGCCTCCTGCATCGGGGTGTTGGCATCTTTGGTTTCTTCGTCCATAGGAGTTGCACTATCCCCCTGTTCCATCTTATTTCTTGGCCTATCTGTGTTCTCATTTGTTGCTTGTTCCCTAGTTTCTTTAGCTTTTACCTTTTCCTTTCCTCCTTCTTCCCCTTTTATGGTGTTGTCCCACCCTTCTGTTCTAGTATTGGCTTCCAGATTGCTTCTTGTTGGGGCTTTACTTGGTCTATGTTGTTCAACTTTATAAACCCATCCTCATCCTGCTATATTTTGGTGTTTTTCACTTCTTGTTGTTTATTGAGAGGAAATTCTATGATTAGGTGTCCATGTTCATGGCATATTATGCATATGAATGGGATCTTCTCATATTCGATGCTTTGTATCCATTCCTCATCCTTGAATTCCAGGCTTATGGCTTCTGGGAGTGCCCCCAAAACATCCATCTCTATGCAGATCCTTGCATAGGATGTACATATCCCTGTTAGGGTTTCTTCCGATGTCTTCACATATTTTCCAAGTTTGTTCCCGATTGCTTCGAAGGTGGATGGAAACTAGTAGTCTAGCGGCAAGGAGTAAAGCCTCAGCCAAACTGGTACATTTTTTAAGGTTTCTTTCGCTGAGGAGAAGTTTTCCTTCCATGGCCGCATGTACAATCCTGCTGAGGTGTGGAATTATGCCCCCCCCCTCAAAGAATTTATCCCTATCTTCCAAGTTCATGAATAATTCTATGAAGAAGCCTTTCGAGCCCAGGTGGAGTTCCACTTCTTTGCTTGGCTTCCTTTGATATTTAATCTAGTTTCCCAGTGTTCTTTCTGTGGGCCACAAACCCATGAACTTGCAAATTAGTGCATGCGTCTTCATCTGGTCCCTGAAGAGTTGCGTTTGTGGATATTCCAGTATCACCTTGGGTATCAATGTTGTTTTAGGTTTACATGGGTTGTGCCCTTCCACCGCATTGGGGTTCGCTGGTTCTTGCACATCATTTTGGGTTTCTCTGGCTTCTTCCCCCATGTGATCCCTTTTTTCCTGGTTTCATTCCTAATTCTTTTCCAGTCCTGATCTCGAGGTGCTTGTCACTGGTTTCTTGAAACCTATGCCTCATGGGCCTTTCCCCCTGTCCACCACTACCTGCTTGTATGAGGGGATTCCATTGCCTCCTCCTTTGGTAACCATGTTGTTCTCTGTTGTGACTGTGACTATCAAACCCTAGCTTGCAGTTGCTCCAAACCCTAACAGAGCCGCTCCATTAATTCTTCACATGTCAACTCCATGTTAAGGACCAAAGTAATTACACATTTGAGTGAAGGAATTACACATCACCCTAGTATGGGGATGTAGAAAAAACTTATTGTATAATATATATTTTTTTACTTTTAAATATAAATTTGATGTAAAAATATTTTACTTAAGTTGAACATTGAAATATTTTACTTAAGGCTAACCTTCTATACCTCTTTTGCCTAATTAGTTATTTGATGGTTGTCTCATTCCTTCTACAGTAGGCCCATTTTCGTACTCTCTTAAGGTTCCCCCCTACTACTACTATGGAATTGACGTCGATAAGGTTAGTATTTGGAGAACAACATAATATTTCATTTCATTTATTACCTATTCAACTAAATTAATGCCATTTAATTCATACTACTAGTGTTCATGGAATAAGTTTACTATTTATCATAATTTACTAACTTCTTGCAGATAATCGCTACCATGCTTTCCAATCCTGGCTTCATTTTCGGTTTACAATTTAACCTCTACCTTTCATGCTCTAGGGGCATAGCGCATTCACCCTCCAATTGATTCTCATTGTGTGAATAATTGTATCAGAAGGGAGATCAAGATGCCAATATTAGCTTCTTTTTCTCTGATGATGGGTGGAGTTTCCACTCGAAAAGTTGGACATATCAAAACATCTCACATAATTCTTATATAGAAAAGTTTTCTAGAAAAACTCCAATTGTTGATCATTATTCCCATTTGATGGTAAAAATAACTCCCGTAGTTTGTTAGGAATTGTAGCAGAAGGGGGATGAGCCTTAGCTACCTAATCTCCATATTCATCCCATGATGACCAATGATTCACGTGATTTTGGAAACATGGGGTCTGTAGTCACCTTTCCATGCATAATTCTCTGTAGACCATTGGATTTTTGTCTTCTCATATGATGTTTCATGTTTATCCGAGGCACTTTTACTACACCTTTAATGTTGGATGTGGCTTGAGGTCAGTCCATGTGATTTTCACAGTGATTTAAGGGTGGATGGGTTGTTTTCCATTGTGGGATATGATATGTTTATTTAGCGATATGTTTGACAAGGCACACTTTGAAATTTTCTTATAGGTTGAGCCACTATCCTTTATGAAAAATTGTTGGGAAGAATTTAAATTTTATATGCAAATTTTCATGTAGGAGGGCCTATAATATATAGATTAAGTTTTGGGAAGGAGGATTCATTCTTCCTCATGAGAAGAATACAATGGATAAGACAGAGTATGAAAGTGAAGAGGAAGGACCATAGGAAAATAGAAGAGGAGCATTTAAAATAGGAGGATAAGAAAGAGAAGTTGAGTAAGGGAAGAATTTGATAGTATTAAAAGATTAAAACCTAGTTGAACTTAATTTTGTTTTAGGATTTCTCTTTGACATGATGTAAGCATGGTCGAGACTTAAACTAGTGGCTCATATCAACTTAGCTTTTGAGGAAAATATAATTTTTCTCTATGATTTTATAGAGGTAGAAACCCATTGAGGCATACACATGTAATTAACAATTGTAGTGTTATATGTGTGTGTGTGTGCATGCGTTTTTTTTTTGTTTGTTTTGTTTTATGTTTGATGTAGAATCCATGGAATTTTTGTTTTGTTTTAAAATCCATACCCGGGTTGCATTAATTTTGTAATATAGTAAGTTTAATACTTGCATGTGAAATTGAAGAACAATTCCAACCAAGGAGAAATTATTGGGTTCAATTGTTGTGGTGAGAAGCATAGTTCCATAAAAGGGAATTTGTTAGATAGAACTATAATAAGGAAAATTTCAAAAGAAAGCAACCATACAGTGCATAGAAGGGGAGTAGGAATATTGGCATGGGGTAGAGGGTAGGTTAGAGGAGATATACATGAAATTACCAAGATATTGAGGGCCATGTTAGCTAAAATGGATTCCATGGAGGTAAGTTAGAGAAGAGGGGTTGCAACATATATTTATGATGTTAGTGATGAGGAGGGGTAAGTAGAGGCTCCACATGAGTAAGTTGAAGTCCTAGAAGAGAGACTTATTGAGGCATTAACAAATTGGAGAGGTAGGCGAAAAATGGAAAAACATACGTACTCAAGGAGCTTAAAATTAGAAGAGATGATTGATTGGATTGGAGACATGGAAAAATTCTTCTAGTTTGAGCAAAGTGAAGACCCTAAGAGAGTGAAAATTGGATGCACAAATTTTAAATGGCATGCATCCCTATGGTGGGATGATGCCTAGTTGGACAAGTTGAGAATAGGGAAAGATCAAATTAAGGCACATGACATGATGCTTTCCAAGATAAAGGGAAAATTTCTACTAGTGGATTACTCTTTGAACCTATTCAAAAAGCTACAAAACCTAAGACAAAAGGAGATGATGGTGATTGAATACATTAAAGAATTATATAAGTTTTCCATTAGATATGGACAAAGTGATAAGGGAGATGAGGTTATTGCTATATACATTAGTGACCTTTGATATGTTATTCAAGATGAATTTATTATGATCAGAATTTGGTCAATTGCAGAGGCATATCAACTACTTTCTTTAAAGTATGAAGATAATCTCTCAAGAAAGTAACATAGTTCCCATAGTAAAGGAACAAGTGTTAAAGGAAAAAACATGTACCGAAGAGGACAAAATAGTGAAACCAGGGGAGAAAAAGGTAGTAGTACCAATGCTAAAAGTCAAGAATATATAAGGAATTATGAATCCCATGGAGGTAGAGGAAATCCTAGGGGTAGAGGAGGAATATTTGGAGGAGTATGATTCAAGTGTGGAGTGAAAGGGCACAAGTCTTATGAGTGTTTGAAGAATTTAAATACAAATAGAAGATACAAAGGAAAAACTCACATTTCTCAAGGAGTTGAAAGCATAGTTGGATCAATGATTGGATATGACATTCATAAAGTGCAAAAACAACAAGTGAAGAGTCTTCTATTTTGGAGAGTGCTATTGAAGCTAGAGGGTGATATTAAAGAGAAATAGCCAAAATAGTGGAAACTGATTCTTAAGTAAAAAATTCAAGATTGGAGGTAAGTGTTGTTCACTTATTGTGGATGGTTGTAAAATAGAGAATTTGGTGTCTACGGAAGTGATTGAGAGGTCGAAGTTGAAATTTACCCTTCTTGTAAATTCCTATTGAGTCTCTTGGTTGAAAAAGGGATACCATGTCACTATACCTAAGTAGTGCTTGGTAAAATTCCATCTTGGGAATTACCATGACCAAGTCTTATCTGATGTAGTGCCAATGGATGCTTACCATTTATTATTCGGGAAGCCTTTCCAATTTTAGTAAAGATTGTTCATTATGGAGTAAATATGTTGCTTAACCATTTTACCAAAGCATTTAAGTTCAGATGTGAGGAGAAGTGGCATATCAATAGAATTTAGTGAGTTGTTAGAATAGTTTAAGGATGTTATGAGGTACCAAAAGGATTTCCATCTATGAAGATCATTTTCCACCATATTGATTTTATTATAGGTTCAAGTCTACCAAACAAATCACCACAAAGATTGACCCCAACTAAAAGTGAGGAGGTCAATAGGCAAGTCGATGAGTTATTGGATATATTATTGATAAGAGGGAGGTTAGTCCCATATGCAATACCTGATGTACTAGCACCAAAAATATGAGTAGAGTGGTGATGCACATCAATTCAAGAGCCATAAGAAAGCTTACTATCAAATATTGATTTTCATAATAGAGAATGGATGATTTAATGAACAATTTTATTGGAGTGAAGTACTTCACAAAGATTGATCTAAAAAGAAAATATCACCAAATTTGAATCTATGAAGGATATGAGTGGAATACATCCTTTAATACAAAGGAAGGATTGTATGAATGGTTGGTAATGCCATTTGGGTTTATGAATGTGACTAGTAATTTTATGAGGTTATTGAATGAAGTGATAAGACATTACTTGGGTAAACTTGTGGTTGTTTATTTATATGATATATTATTTTTTAGCGGGACAAAACAAAATCAGACGAGACATTTGAGGAAAGTGTTGGAGTGTTTGAAGCATGAGATGATGCTCATAAATATATAGAATTTATATTTCTTGAAGGAAGATTTTGTCTACATGGGAATTGTGATATCTCAAGATGGATTGAAGATATATTTTTGTGGAGTAGTTAATTATGAGAAGTACATTTGAGGTAAGAAGTTTTCATGGCTTAGCTATCATCTACCATAAGTTTATTGGGAATTTTAATGGCATATGTGCACAATTAACATCATGCATAAGGAAAGAAGAGTTATGAATGAATGCAATAGTCCAAAAAGGCTTGAAATTGTTGAAGAAGAAAGTTACTTAGAAGCAAGTGTTAGTTTTTCCATATTTTTGGAAGTATTCCAAGTGGATTTTGATGTTATTGAGACAACAATTGGAGTGGTGCTTATTCAAGAGGGAAAGACAATTGCATTCTTTAGTGAGAATCTAAACAATGAAAAGAAAAAATTACTATGTGTATGATCAAGAGTTATATTCCATCATATGGTCATTGAAGAAGTGGAGGAATTACTTGTTTCCCAAGTAAATTTTTATTTATACCAATACTCAAGTTCCATAATATATAAAAAACCAAGAAAAGTTAAATCAACAACACATTAAGTGTATGGAATTCTTTCAAAGTTACACATTTGTATTGAGGCATAGGTCTGAAAGATCTAATAATATAATTGATGCATTACGTAGAAGGACAACCTTATTAACTACCATGATAGTGGGGATGGTAGTGCCGGAATAAATGAATAATTGTATGAAATAGATGTATATTTTCTTGAAACTTGGAAAACATAACAAATAATCATGGAGTGGTGAACTAACTTTGTTTCTTGGACAACTTTATCCAAGATGTATTCCTATTTTTAAATTAATAGCTATGCATTCTAAGAGGGTCAATGAAATAAAGCCTCATTTGAGAGCTACACAATGGTGGCTTAAATGGGAAATTTGGCATGGGTAAGACCAATGAATTAGTTGAAGAGAACTACTATTGGAAAATGATTTCCAAGAATTCGAAGAAGTGGGTTGAGAGATATAGGATTATCAACATGCAAAGAGGATAATTTATGATACTATATTGTATACACTGTTATAATTATTGGAATTTGCATTGGAAGATATTAGCACAAGCTTTGTGTTGGGATTTCCAAGAACCCATTGATGTATTGATTATATTTTCATAGTTATTGTTAGATTTTGAAAAATGGTACATGATCTAGATTGGACCATTATATAATTTTTCATCTATCCTAGTATGTTCTGGGTGGAAAAAATGGAGGAATTGGCTAGTAGGGCCCGTTTTAGCGATACGTCTCAGTTTGGAAATTTAGGGTTTGGAATATTCAAGAGCCATTTTGAGTCATCAAACAACATATTTTGGAGTTAAAATTTTGTGAGCATAGATAAGAAAACTTTGATGCTATTATGGACATTGAAACCTTTTCAATGGTGCAAAAATTGCCTCAATGGAAGCTCATATCTGGAATTTATGCCTCTCACAAGTTGACCTACCTTGTTGACAACCATGGTACAATTGGATTCCATGTTAGCCACCATTACTCACACATATGGGGAAATACATGTGTGGAATTTCAATAAGATTCTATAAGGTAAAAAAACCTAACTAATTGATGGTTGAGACATGCAAAAAACCTAACCCTAGACAACTATTGGGATATGCTGAATATTAGGCTACTAGGAAGAGAAGGGGTTCCATTCTTTAGAATTGTAATTTTTCCATAGTTGAGCATACCATATAAGAGTCAATTTGAGAGCATAATAGAGCACAAATAACATTTTGTAGTAGTCATTTAGGCCACAGTGTCAAAGGGAACTCCATAGTGGGTGCCCCTTTCTTTGTAATTGGACTTCATAACTAAAGAAAAGAGAGAAGAGAATAGGCCTCACCTTCTAGATGGGTCTTCTCCTATATTGAGTTTCCTATGATACATATTGTGTTAAATGGTGTGGATGGTGTTTGTTTTGCTTGTTTTTTCATTTTGATTTCAGATGTTTCTTAAATTCAATAACCGAGTTAGTAATAATTAATCTAGGATGTAAGGAAACAATTTACATAATCTAAGATTTCAAAATATACAAGATTTTTTGTGATGAACTGTTCCAATAGAATATCCACGATAGTTTATATATTAGATAATTTCATTCCATGTAAGAAAAAGAATGATAAAATGAACATAGTTGTTTTTCTTTTAGAGAGATTCCTCATTTACATGGTTTACCAAGAAGTTTAACCTCACAAGGAAAAGACATTTATTGGTAATTTTTGGAGGACCTTGGGGAAGAAACTTGACACAAAGTTTCATTTCAGTTATGCATATCATCCACAAACTAATGGAAAAATCAAGTTAGTTAATAGAAGCATTTAAAATATATTGAGATGCTAGGTTCGGGAGAAAGCAAGACA
This sequence comes from Picea sitchensis, assembly GCA_010110895.2. Lineage (NCBI taxonomy): Eukaryota > Viridiplantae > Streptophyta > Pinopsida > Pinales > Pinaceae > Picea > Picea sitchensis. The sequence goes on along the minus strand of SNQJ01S0015065.1, from coordinate 90,897 downwards.
ATGGGATTTGGTGTTAGAATAAGCTAAATGTGTGTACAACAATTCAATCAACATATCTATAGGGAGGAGTCCTTTAAATATTATGAATGTAATATCACCAAGAGGAGTGATTGGTTTTGCAATATCACTTCAATAAAGACACAAGATTGCAAATGAAAATTCATTTTTTGAACATATCAATAAAGTGCAAAAGAAGGTGTAGCAGTAGCTACAAAAAAGTAGCCAAGGTTACAAGAAACAGGTTGATGTAAAATGGCCAATAAATAAGTTTGAGGATAGAGATATTAGCCACTCTAAGAAACTCTAAGCGAGGACATTTTAGTGAATGAAGATCAATGTGTTGTCATTGATGTCATTAATGTGTTTTCATTAATAAGTTTGATGTAAAATGGCCATCAATGATGTGTTGTCATTAATGTGTTAGCTATCTAGACTTGCATACCATGCTCTAGGTGCTTGTTTTAGCCCATAGAGTGCTTTATTTAGTTTACATACATAGTCTACTTTGTTAGTTAATTGAAATACTTTTGGATTCTCAAGATAGACTTCCTCTTCCAGGTTTCCATTGAGAAATGATGACTTGACATCCATATGGTATACTTTAAAATTTTGGTAGCTTGTGAAGGCTGAGAACATCCTAATTGCCTCTAATATGGCCACAAGTGCAATCAAAGTTAGGGAGAGTCATTCAGTTATGACAAGAAAAGTATGATTGCAGGAGGAGTTACCCGAGTTCAGATTATGGTCAGAAGCATAAAGTCAAAAAGAAATTTACCATAGTGGAAGCAACCATTTTCCATTGATGTCAAAGGGGGAGAGTAACTTCAGTGGATTGAAGCATCATCACGGGGGGATATTGTGTATGAAGTTGGTGTGTTGCCATCAATGACAAGGGGGGAGATTGTTGGACATAGTCTCATTAATGTGTTGTCATTGATGTCAAACAATAGGACAATGTGCATAGATTAAAGCTCAGGAGGGTTATAGAATGAAGATCAAAGATCAGAAGAGATGACACACATTGCAAAAACATGATCAGCTCAAGTCAGGACCATTGGATACACAAGCACCAGATCAATGATAGGGATAGATTGCGGAGAGAGAAAGGAGAATTAAACAACATGTTATTTCCAATACCACAATTATTCTAGACCGTTAGATCTAATAGATTCAAAGATCGAGGACTATGGTTGATCCACAAAATGATCAGATTAAGTCATGACTGTCGGATATGCAAGCACAAATCAAGGGCAATGATAGATTAGGGAGCATGAAGGGAGAATTAAACAAGGTGTTAATTCCAATACTGTAAGTAGTCTTTACTGTCGATTGTCACCCACCAAATAGATCTATGGTTGGCATTAGTTCCACTACCAATGAACATTTTTTCCATTGCAGAGCTCAATGATAGGTTTAAATGTCATGCTATTTGGGACCCCGCAATCATCCCTGATCGTTGATCTACTCCGAGACCATTCTTGACCGATGGATCAAGTTGAGTGGACAGATAGGATAAGCAAGGCAAAAGGGTTGAGATCCTAAATACCCGAATTCCCAATATCTATTGGATCACTTTAAGTGGAAGGGTAGGATAAGCAAAGAAGAAGAGCCGTTGGATTTAAACTAAGGAAAAGAAACATCGCAGATAGATTGAGTCGTCGATCCAATATCACGATCAACGAACAACATTCATTTCGGGTTAAAAGTTGTGAGGAGGTTAGACTTCGAGGACTATCACTTCAGGAGAACTGGGAAGTGGAGAAATTGACTTACCCGAAGTCTCAAAGGCCGAAGTCCTCAAGTAGATATGAGTTGTGTGATGAGAGGAACACTTCGGGAAGTATCCTAACCGTTAGATCAAGGAGAAGAATATGTGCCACATAGAGAGATCTATGTCAGCAGAAAATGTCATCAAGGACACATGGCACAATCAGATAATGACATGTGTCAAGATGAAATCGACATTTCAGGTACGAGCAAATCATGAGTGTTAGTGACATGTGGCAGCCACTCAGCCTGTTCCACGTTGTCAAGTGACGTCAGCAATTTACGTCCCTCGAGAGTTTTACTTCGGGAGTTTCAACACCAAAAAATGACCTAAGTCCCGAAGTCCCGATGGCTGAAGTCCCGAAGTCCCAAAGGATGAAGTCCCGAAGTGGACATGAGTCATCTGATCTGAGGAACACCTCGGGAGCATTCTCAACCGTTGAATATTATGGACAAGTGTCTGTTATTTAGCAAATTTGTAAAGAGGCTAGAAGTCGCATAGGATGAAGTCTTGTTGGCACAGTGGTAGACCCAGGGTTCACTCCAAGAGTGCACCAACAAGCCCTAGCTACTGGCCCTTTTGGAAACACCTGCGAAGAAGATGTAGTCTCACCCGAAGCAACTAAGAGGGGGGTTGCAGGATAGAGATGTCTACAACCAGGGTAATATCAAGTGGAACTAATACAACAATAATGAAACATTCATATATCTCTTATCATCTAGATCTACTCTATGTAGAAATAAATCTGATATAACACAATAATGCAAATAACAGTATAACAATGACACAGATCCAGGCATCAATCACACATACGACACAAAATATACGTGGTTCACCCTCTCTCTATGGCTACGTCCACATAACTGTTCTTATGATATATTAAGATAAATCTTATAGTTCTGATCTGCGCTCTTAGTCAGCAAATCTTCTCTCTTCTTCTCTCTGTCTCCCACCTTCCTGTGCACACAGCTGTAAGACTTGATCTTCGCACGCAGCAGAAGATCTTACAATACCAGAATTCTCTCACTCTCAATACTCCTCTCTCTCACAATACAATAATCTCTCAATCAACAACAATCAATATCAATACCCTACACTAGTACCGACCTGACCTAGGTCCTCTCGACCTTTATTTATACATTATAGTCCCTCACCAACAGCCTTAGGTCAAAACCTAGGTGTCAAAACCCTAATTACCGAAAAACCTAGGTGTATGAAACCCTAGGTCAACTTGACCCACCTTTTCAAGGCTTCACCAGCCTGTCTTTCCTCCCTTCTCATCCGGTGCTCCAAAGAATCCAATGGTGGCTTTCTTTGCTTGTTGAGTTGTCCTCGATCCATATTCCTTGTTGATCTATCATACTCAATCTCCTCATCCAATGACTTTATTTTCCATACTTCGCTCCAAATTTTCTACTCTTTTGCTTACTTCAACCTAGTGACAGTCACTATGTCTCCCGCGCAGTTCGCATTTGACCTTTTCTTCCTCGATCTTCGATTTCTTCCATAACCAAGGGCCAACAAGCCCCCAACGCTCACCTGTGACTCATCTCGAGGCACTTCAGATCTGATCCTTCTGTTTCACTTCGACGTTGGACTACGCAGTGCAACTTTTTATTTATGTTTTATGCCTCCTTCCCATCATTGTGCAGACTGTGTTTTCTGTGTTTGGTACCCATATTCAGCTGCACCTAGTACCTAGACCCTTTTCTCCTCGCTTTTGCTGAGAGCTGTGAGGCAGCTGGTTATCATAGTATAACTTCATCTGACTCCCATTCACTAATCCTTCTTTCCATTCTACCTTCAATGTCTTCAGCTGCGTAGCTCCTCCTTCTGTAACATAGGCGATCTCATATGGTCCAAGACAATGCTTTCTAAAATTCCATGGATGTCTTATAAATTTACTGTCATACACCAGTACTAAATCACCTTGCTTAAATGCCTTCTTCTTTATGTGTCTGTCATGATAGGCATTCTCTCTTTCCTTTTGTACTTGCTGATGGAATCCTGCAATAAATATATCTTCTTCTAGTTCAACCAGCTGGGAAAGCCTCTCATGAACAGTTCTAGTATCATCCATGTCTATAAATGCAACAATTTTTAAGCTTGGTACCAAGTAATCCATCGAGACAACAACTTCAAGACCATAAACCAACTTGAAAGGGGTCTGCATTGTTAATTTATTGCAAGTGGTTCTATAAGACCAGAGTACGATTGGTACTCTTAAATCCTAGTCATCCCTGTTCACACTGTAAATCTTTGTCAATGTTGTCTCCAAGATCTTGTTGAATGCTTTGACCTTTCCGTTTGCTTGTGGATGGTAAGGTGTACTCTTCTGATGGTGAAGTGAAAATTCTTCAGTTAGGGCTTCAACTGTCTTATTGATGAAGTGTGTACCTTGATCACTCATAAGGACCTTAGGGCATCCAAACCTAGTTATTATGTCATAAAATATAAAACTTGCAGTTGTAGTTGCACTACAGTCCTTGACTACTCTTTCTTCGGCCCATCTAGTCAGGTTTTCTGTCGCAATGATGATGTACCTTGCTCCTGTGCGCTTTCCTGATGGGTTTATAGGTCCCATGAAATCAATGGCCCACTTTTCAAATTCTTGTAGGGTCATCTGCGGTGCTAATGAAATTTCATCTCTTCAAGATGGTTTTCCAATTCTCTATCATACATCACATGCTTTGGCATACTCTTTAGCATCTCTTTGTAAGGTAGGCCATCAAAGGCCAGCTCACAGAACCTTCTGTGCAGTTTCTTTCCCTATGTAATGTCCTCCTGGGATGCCTTTATGAGCTTCTACGAGGATCAACAGGCGCTCTTCCTCCATCACACATCTTCTTAGTATCTCATCAGGTCCCATCTTATATAGTTGACCAACTATCAGTGAAAAGTCTGCAACACGCACCACTAACTGTTTCTTCTAGGAAATTGTATACTCACTTGGAGCCATTCCTGTTGATAGGAATTGGACTATGTCTGTGAAGTGGTCATCCATCTTCCTAATGGTGAGTAGCTATGCATCCAGTAGTGTATCCTCTAGACTGGTGGGTTCTTCGCCATGTTCCAACCTTGACAGGTGGTCAGGTCCCTTGTTCATTCTTCCTGGCTTAACTATGATCTCAAAATCATATTCTTGAAACAGGAGAAGCCATCTACATATTCTCCCTCCCAACACTGGCTTGTTGACTAGGTACTTTAGCGTAGAGTGATTAGTAAACATTTTAAAGTGTCCTCCTAGTAAGTAATGGAAGAATTTTTGTAGTGCATACACCATGGCTAATCCTTCTCTCTCTGTAGTAGTGTAATTGATTTCAACTGTAGATATCTTTCTACTGGAAAATTCTAATGGATGGTCAATCTCCCCTTCTCCTGGTTGTGCCAATACTACTCGTAATGCAATAGAATACACATCAACATGGACATGAAATTCTCTACTCCAGTCTGGAAAGACCAGAATGGGCACAGTCACCATCTTTTGTTTCAGGGTGTCGAAGATCTGTTGGCATTCATCTGTCCAACCAAACAGACATTATTTCTTTAATAACTTCTCCATTGGCACAATAATATAATCACATCCTTTAATAAATTTCTTTTAATAGCCAGTATGTCCTATCATAGTGCGCAGTTGTTTGAATAAAGTAGGAGGCGATAAGTCGACTATAATTGCAATTTTTGATGGATCAACCAGCAATCCTTGCTTGCATACAATATGTCCTAATAATACTCCAAATGGTGAGAAGAAGATGCACTTCTTCAAATTTAACGAAATTTGACACTGCCTGCATTTGTCCAACATTAGTCTTATACATTCAATATGAATTTTCAGCAAACTAAAAACAGTCCAGTCATCAAAATAGGCTTCTAAAAACTTATGCAAAAATTCTTTGAACGCTTAGACCACCACCCTGGAGAAGATGGTTGGGGCATTTTTATTCCAAATGACATCACTTTGTATTGGTAGGATCCCCATTTTGTGGAAAATTTGGTCTTGTGGCAGTCCTCCTTGGCAATCCGAATCTGATGGTATCCTGAAAATCCGTTTGTAAAAGAATATACTTCCTGGCCTCTCATGTTATCCAACACTTCATCTATGAATGGTGTAGGGAAGGGATCATGCAAACAAGCATCATTCAGCTTCATGAGATCTACACAGATCCTGATCTCGCTTGTCTTCTTGTCTTGCACCACCATAGGGCCGATCCACTCAAACTCTTCGACAGGTTCAATAATCCCTGCTTCTAACATTTTGTCGAGCTCAATATTCACTTTTTCCTTATATATTGGGTTCAATCTGTAGGGTCTTTTCTTGACTGGCTTCACATATGGTTTCAAAGGTATTCTCATTTCTTCCATAGGTCCTTTGATACCCTTCATATCAGTGAACTTGGTCGGAAACAAGTCTTGATACTCGTGCAGTAATTCTGTAATTTTGTTAATGGTACCAACATCCCAGTAATCTCCGACATTGGCAAGCTTTGGTGTCTCCTCTGTCCCAATATTGAATTTATTTATCTTGATCGGTTGTCCAATGAATGGAAACTCAATTCATGGTCCTTCCACATCCCTGTGGCCTTCTATCTCAACGATGTTTACCTTCCTCAGATCGTCGTCTACATTGACATTAATGTTGTAACATCCTTGTAGTTTATGGAGTGGCGCGGTCCATTCGTCCTCTTCTTGATCCAAAGGGAGGCTAGATACCTCCTTAAATACTTTCTACCTCACAATCTGTAGTGCTTGATCTACTGAAGGAAATTCACTTTCAAACAAAAAGGTGGTTACAAAATTTTGAAGCATACCTTCCTAATATGCAGTGATGAGGCACAACTCCACTTGAAGGTTCCAATTAATAGGGGTCGTGTCCAGTGTGTTAATGAATCTGTGTACCCATTGTTATCGAGGAATGTCACTCCAGGATTCTTCGCAGCTTTGCACATGGTACTTTGGGAAACTTCGACCTGTGTACCTCACTTTGCAGCTTCCTACTTGTGCTGAGAACCGCATTGTCATCAAGGTTCGACATTGTGTCCATTCTGTAATATTGATTTTGTGTGTCCCCCACCATCTTGTTGGTGTAGATTTTAGGGCCTCATCCATAGCCAACAACCTTTGTTGTGATGGTACACTTGTTTCAAAATATGAGAGGAAGGATTCTAGAGGGTTTAGACCATCATAGGTAGGCAAGTTACTTATTGTTGTACCAATCCAATGAACTTCTCTGGTCAGTCGAGCACATATCCTTGTGGATACTTCATACATTTGTTTCTGCCAGTTCTTTAGTGCTTCTTCTGAATCTGATGAAAATGCGTTGTCATTTCACCAACTTAGATTCCCATCGATAGTAGGGTTGATACAATCCTGTTGTCTGGATATTAATTTATATATGTTTTCCAGCTCATATGCATGGTCTTCTTCTTTGATGGGCTCTGTATATCATGGAACCTCATCTGGATCTAAGGGTGTAATTATGCTAAGTCTAGCTCTTTCAAATTTCATGCATCTTTTCTTTAAATCAACAACAATATAATTGTCAAAGGCCTAATCAATTCCTAGAAATGCAGGGTAAGGGCATCTATCATCAACAATTTCAATTACCTCAAAATTTGCAAAGGTCCTAACTCCGTCGATGTCCACAGGGACATGCTCCAATCATCCAAATGGGCTGACATATTTCTGATTACACATTCTAAGCCTGATAGGGGAATAGATCAACTTCGGTTTTCCCATTAGTGCCCAAGTTTTCTTCATCATGACATTGACCTCCGACCCTAAGTCGAGGACCACATAGTCTATATCATACTCTCCTATTTGAGCATTCAAATGTAATTATTTGTTTTTTCTTCTCTTCTTAACAATCTGATGTACTGCCCTGTTCAGTAAGGGGTCTACTTTTCCTAGCTCATATTGCCTGATTAGGTTGTGTAACTATTTCACAACATTCTCATCCCGAATTAAGTTAAGACAAGTGTACACAAATTCAATGAGTTTACTTACCTCTTTTCCTTCTTTTGGTGAATCCGATTGATCAAATGCCTGAGGCCTTCCATACTCTTTTATTTCTGGTCCTATTTTAGATGAGGATCCTTGCTTCCCCTTGAACTCTTGTCTTGCTTCCTTGAAGATTTGTCTTTCTTTCCTTGCATCAAAAGCCTGAGTCTTCTCCATAGCTTTCTTGATACCTGACTCTTCTGCGATCTTTCCTTGGATTGTTCTATCTTCTCCTGTAGCAGTGCCTCCTCAAGTAATAACAATGACTCTAGGGTCTATTCCGCACATTTCGACATATATCAGTTGCACTTGTGGGTTTTGCTGGGGTCCTCGTCTTTCATGAAGCTTAGCCAGTAGCATAGGGAATTCTTCTATGACATTCTTGAAAGAGTTACAATAACTGCAGGTTGTGCAAGGATTCTGACAATCCCTTGCCAAGTGTCCTGGCTACGCGTAGTTATAACATATTATTTGTCCTTAGCCTCAGCACATACCTCCTCCTTTTCCTCATCCTCGTCCTCTATATCCACCGCAAGGATTGAAGTTTCCTCTCCCTGGAGAGTTGTACTGCGGAGTGTTTCCTTCTTGCTGTACTTCGCCTTGAATCTTGTATATGTCCCTCGACCTCTCATGCATGATATCGTAAGCTCTACAATCTCAATCATCATGCCCCACTGATTTACAGAATGTGGAATACAAGTTTGTGGGTGTCTGAACATACTTCGTCATGTAATAGCACTCACATGGGCGATGCCTATTTCTGCATACATTGCACCAGGGTAGGCTAACTTGCTTCAAGGGGCTTGGTGCTCCTGAGGCCAAATACTCATGAAATAGGGGGAAGTGTTCCTTATCATGACCTTTGGATATGCATCTTACACACCATATATATTCTCTTTTGTCTTTCCCCTTGTTCTTCTTCATATCCTCGACCTGCAGAGACAAACTAGTCAGCTGGCTCAACATCTAGCTCATGCCTAAGCTAGATTCTTCCATAGGTGTTGATTCAAGCTTCATGGTGATCTCCAAAGCTTCTTCTTGCAATACAATATTCTTCTACATCATAGGGACTTTGATATGTGGTAAAAATTCCGCGATGAACCATTCTTTGTTTTTTTCATAGGGGATCTGAAAAGTTAATCGACCTGTTAGGGTCTTGAATCTCTGGTCGAAATCCAAAACAGGTTCTGCTACCTTTTGTTTGATCTCTTTTAACTCTGTAATACATTGTGACTATGAATTAGGTTTCTTAAACTCTGCAATCAGTGCATTCTTGATCTCATTCCGTGGCTTATGTTGCGCCAGTTCTTGGACAAGTTTCATGTACCACCTCAACACGTGGTCCCTTAGCGTAGTGTTGAATTGGGTTCTCTTGATGACTTCATTGGTGATACTTTTAATATTCCACATGGACTCACATAGGAACCAGTGTTGATTGGGATCCTCAGATCCATCTCCCCTGAAGATAAGGAGCCTCATCTCATCTGCCATAGAGTTCCCTAGGCTTCCTGTCTGAGTATAGGTTGAGTTGCTAGTAACAACACTCTGAAGACTCTAGTGGTTCTGGCTATTCTGTTTTCTTGGTGCTATTGAAACAACATGAGGTTTAATGTTACTTACTTCAGTAATCTACACAATTCCTGAGGTTTCTAGCTCGCTTTGGTGAAGTTCTTCGGCTTCCCCTTCTTCTGTTTTGGTGGGTTTTGAATGTTCTTTGTCAGTTAGATCTACCTCTTCTCCACTGTAAAAACCCTCTTCTCCGTAGTTTTGTTTAAATAGGTTCTCAAGGTGAACTCCACTGAATACTCTTCCACTGCACGTATGTCCAGCTTCTATGTCACTGTCGATGTCTGAATTTATGAACATTAGTATTTTCAGGTCCAACCAATCTACTGTATATTCAAGACGTTCTTTTCATGCAACAACATCTTGATTCTCATCTTCAGAAATTGAATTTTTTTTCCTCTGGGTCCTTTGAAAAAGTATCTCTTGGCTTGGATATATGATTCTACCCTATGAACAACAAATTCAGTGATATACCCTCCAATGGTACTATCAAGCCAATGATCTACTGCTCTGGATACAATGTTGTCAATTCTCTTGACCTTCTAGATCAGTGTTGGTGTCCAAACCACAGGAGGTCTAGATATGATATCGAACTAGGTATCGACTAACCTAGCTAACCACTCAAAAAACTCCTGGTGGATTCCTCCAAAGAAAATCTCGTGAATGTCGGTGAAGAGGTATCTTTGTAGCCAATCTTCAGTACTCAGTTTAGGGTTCTTGTTCTGGGCTTCAGCGAAGTCCCTTTCTTGATCCTCTATCCACTTTTGAATCTCTATCTTCGATGGGAACCACCTTGACATTCCCTTACACAAATTCCGGTCCCAGCAACAAAACCATTTTTTGGCACAGGGGCAGACCCAGGGTTCACTCCAAGAGCGCACCGACAAGCCCTAGCTACTGGCCCTTTCGGCAATACCTATGAAGAAGATGTAGTCTCACCCGAAGAAGCTAAGAGGGGGGTTGTAGACAAAGATGACTACAACTAGGATAATATCAAGTGGAACTAATACAACAATAACACAACATTCATATATCTCTTATCAACTAGATCTACTCTGTGCAACAATAAATCTGATCTAACACAATAATGCAAATAACAGTATAAGAATGACAGAGATCCAGACATCAATCACACATAGGACACAAAATATATGTCGTTCACCCTCTCTCTAGGGCTACATCCATAGAACTATGCTTATGATATATTAAGATAAAGCTTACAGTTCTAATCTGCGCTCTTAGTCAGTAGATCTTCTCTCTTCTTCTCTCTGTATCCCACCTTCCTGCGCACCTAACTGCAAGACTTGATCTTCTCACCCAGCTGAATATCTTACAATACTAGAAGGCTCTCACTCTCAGCACTCCTCTCTCTCACAATACAATAATCTCTCAATCAACAACAATCAATATCAGTACCCCACACTAGTATTGACCTGACCTAGGTCCTCTCGACCTCTATTTATACATTATAGTCCCTCACCGATAGCCTTAGGTCAAAACCTAGGTGTCAAAACCCTAATTACCCAAAACCCTAGGTCAACTTGACCCACCTTTTTAGGGCTTCACCAGCCTGTCTTTCCTCCCTTCTCACGCAGTGCTCTAAAGCATCCAATGGTGGCTTTCTTAGCTTGTTGAGTTGTCCTCGATCCATCTTCCTTGTTGATCTGTCATCCTTGATCTCCTCATCCAATGAATTTATTTTCCGTACTTTGCTCTCGATTTTCTTCTCTTTTGCTTACTTTGACCCAGTGACAGTCACTGTGTCTTCCGCGCAGTTTGCATTTGACCTATTCTTCCTTGATATTCTCTTTCTTCCATAACCAAGGGCGAACAAGTTTCGAATTCTTGAAGTAAACGAGAATCATCCATCTCATTGGGAGATTAAAATATGACTGTTGATTTGATAAGTGATCAAGCATTTGCTTGGATTAGAGTCTCGTCACCACTTGTGGTAATATGGAATAAGAAAAATAAAGGTAAAATAATATACATTGCTTAAATTGATAAGCCCGTGGTTTGCATTGCTAGTCATATGTAATGGTTTGAAGGAAGCGCCTCACCATAACTCGAGTTTTGTTGTATTAATAGAGATTATGGTTAAGTTAAATGAAGAGGTGCGATGGTCCAAACGAAAGGAAACAATGCATTATATCTCACACCAACTTGAATATTATATAAAAAAGATAGAGTGGTGAGAAGAAAGTGTCTCTGCAGTCCGAATCATAAGATATATTAAATCACAGAAGCAAAGAGAAAAGCAGTGAAAACATGATACAAAAGTTTTCCAGATTCATAAATTAAGGGTGGTTGGGTGGTGCAAGGGAAAGTTGGAGCCTGCAAGGGAGTAGGTGCTTCCTTGTCAGTTGTAGCTAACTAAACAAGGAGTCAAAGCCTCCTACCAGTTGGCGCTGGTGAACAAGGGTGTCAGTAGATCCTGATCAGTTGGTGCTAATATAAGAGGAAGAACATCTTCCTTCTATGTAACATGTAAAACAAAATTTTGCAGTTAATAGAAAAGTGTTTGTGGTTTTTACCAATTGGGTTCTACAATAAAATATTGTTTTAAAATTTGTTTGCATAAAAAAAAGAATAATTGATAAAATTATTGTGTCATTGATTCACCCCCCCTCTCAATGACGTGATCTGATCCTTCAACTGGTATCAGAGCGGGTCTCTTCACAAAAGGTTTAAATCACTTGAAGAGAAATATACAACAGAATGGATCAACGGTTGAAGATGTCCTAAAAAATCCCCCTATTTGATGGTAAACAATATGTCTTCTAGAGTGTTAGAAGGAAAAGCTATCTGATGTCCATTGGACTGGAAGTATGGACATTAGTTGAAAAGGGATATGATGTTCCAAAAGCCACTCCCATAGAAGAAGAAGACAAGAAAAACTTTTGGGAACATGCAAAGGATTTAAACACACTACAAGTTGAACTGAGTAAGAAAATCCTTGCTAAAGTACTAAACTGTAATAATGAAAAAAAAATATGGGATAAATTGGAAACTATATATGCAGGAGATTCCAAGGTAAAGAGGGCCAAAATCTAGACTCTCAAAGTACAATATGAAGGTCTAAAAATGAAGGATGAAGAAAATATCTTAGAGTACTTTGAAAGAGTTGATAATAGTGTTAATGCAATTAGAGGTTTGGGAGTAGAAGTGTTAGACAATGATCTAGTTTAAAAAATACTAAGAACAATACCTATTCTATACAATCCTAAAGTGTCCACTCTTGAAGATCAAGAAAATCTAGATAAACTCACCATGGATGAATTGTATGGAATCCTCAGAGCCTATGAGTTAAGGTTAGGTCATGACAGCCTTACACAAGGAGAAGAAGCCTTCAAGGTGCTCAAGAAAACAAAAAATCAGAAGCAAAAACCTCAATTGAGCCATCATGAAGAATCTGATGTAGAAGAAGCCAATTTTATTAAAAAAATTTAGAAAGGATCAGGGAAGTACAAAGGCAAGCTGCCTTTCAAACATTTTAATTATTTCAAGGTTGGCCACATTGTAGCCAAGTGTCCCTATCCCATGGAGGACCTTGAAGATGAAGAAGAAAAAAATAAACAATACAAGAAGAAGGAAAATCCCAACTACCAAAAAAGGTTTTACAAAGGGAAACATATTTTTTACTCAAAAGAAGAAAACAACAGGTCATCCGAGTCCAGTGACAATGATGGTGATGAAGTCCTTTTTCTAGGTATTGAAGAACCTAATAAGATAGAATAAATTGAGCATGATGAAGTGTCATAAGTTGAAGAAGAGGTTAATATGGAAGGAAAACTTCTCAGTACCTTGGATGAATCAAGAAGATACAAAACCAGATATAGACAACTGAAAAGTTTTGTAGTTGAACAAAAAGAAAAAAATGAACATAAAGAAAAAGAGATGGAGAAACTCATGAGGAACATGAAAAACCAAATCCTAGAAGAAAATAGGATGGAAGAAAGTATGGAAAAGTCTCCTAAAGAAAAACAAATAACCTGTGAAATAATGGAGAAAGAAATAGTTCACCTAAGAAAAGAACTTGATGCAAAACTCATTCAAACAAGATATGAAAACTGCTCTAAAATATTAGATAAGATTATTACCACACAAAATGATTCAAGTAATAAAAGTGGAATAGGTTATTCTCAATAAGAAAACCAAGTTAACTCAAAATCTTATGCAACTTCTCTCCTCAGTACATTCAAGACGAAATATGAAGAGAAGACAATTAATGATCATAACTCCAAAGGACTACTTCCACCCATCAAGAAGGGATATAAGACAACACCAAAAAAGGTTTATCAAAACAAGTTTCCCCACATTTTCTTTGGTTATTGCTTTGCATGCTCTAATTTTGGACACAAAGATATGAATTGTAGAGCATATAGAAGGAAAAATTTGAGAGTTAAGAATGATAATCTTAAAGATAAGAAAACAATAAATCAAGTTAAAAGCATAAACTACAACTCCTTTGCACCTTTGCATGAAGGGGACCTAAAATGCTTAAGATGTCATAATTATGGACATAAGGCCAGTAGTTGCAAATTAATGGAAGTCTCAGAAAAACCAAAGTTCACTATAGAGAAAAAGAAGCTTTGGAAAGAAAAAATATCAAAAGAGGAATGTCTCATTGCCTTGAAAGCTCAAGATAAAGAAGATATCTGGTATGTTGACAGTGGGTGCTCAAAACATATGACAGGAAACAAGGACAACTTTTTGAACTTAAAGAAATAAAAGGGTAAAGTTACATTTTGTGACAACGCTTCAGGTAACATAGTTGGGAAAGGCACTGTGAGTTTGGGAAAAGTCAAAGTCAAGGATGTCTTTCTTGTTGAAGAACTGGAACCTATTCTATTAAGTGTCATCCAAACTTGTGATCAGGGGCACATTTGCATGTTTGATTCCCATAAATGTGAGATTAGGAGAGACGACTCAGGAAAATTGGTTGGTACTACTCCTAGAACTCTTGAGAATGTATATATACTAAATACAAAATTGAATGAGGAGTGTCATATAAATTTAGTAGATTAAAGTTGGCTATTGCATACAAGGTTAGGGCACATCAACTTTGGCAATTTAGTGAAAGTCAACAATCTTGGGGCAATAATAAATTTTCCAAAAATCACAAAGCCTTCAAATCCTATATGTAGACACTCTCAATTAGGGAAGCAAACTAGAATAAGGTTCAAAACAAAAGAATACTCAACTTCAAAAACTTTAGAGCTTGTTCAAACCGACCTTTTTGGACCTACAAGGACCAAGAGTTTTCAAGGAGAGTCCTACTTTATGGTATTCATTGATGATTTTACTAGAATGGGTTGGCTATGTTTTCTCAAGGAAAATTCAAAGCTTTTAAGACCCTTGTTGAAAATGAAAAAGAGAAAAAAATCAAATGTCTTAGATCAGAAAATGGTGGTGAGTTCACCTCAAGAGAATTTAATCTCCTCTGTGAAACCCATGGAATAAAAAGACAATTCTCTGCTGCCAAAACACCTCAAAAAAATGGGATTGCTGAAAGAAGGAATAGAACAGTCCAAGAAGCTGCAAGGACTATGCTCAATGAAGAAAAATTATCTGATGGATATTGGATGGAAGCTGTAAGAATAAAAATATACATATTGAACATAGGTCAACTTAGGATTAATATTAATAATATTCCTTATGAACTATGGTTTGGAAGAGCTCCTTCGGTAACATACTTCAAGGGCTTTGGAAGTAAATGTTACATCAAAAGGAATGATGCGAATCTCAGAAAATTTGATGCTAGATCTGATGAAAGTATCTTTATTGGATATTCCTCTACCAAGAAAGCATACATATGCTACATTCTTAGATTACATAATATTGTTGAGAGTGCATATGTCATGGTGGATGATTTAAAAAGAATAAGGATCAAACATCAATAGACTATACTTGACATTGAAGATGAACATGAAGATGATGATGAGTCAGTCGGTACACAAGCTGAAGAAGTAGAAGAGGATAAATAAGAATAGAAAGAGGATGATATCGATACTAGTGAAGATGAGGAATATATTCAAGAAAAAGAGATAAGAGAATAATCCCCAAGAAGAGACACAAAGACACCCTAAAAAATGACTCAAAGGAATCATCCTAAGGAACTGGTTATTGGAAATAAAAGCGATGAAGTGCATATAAGAAGAAAACTATTGTATCAGACAAAAATAACACTTCTATCACATATTGAGCCCAACTCAATCAAAGAGGCACGTAAATATGAAATTTAGGTCAATGTTATGAATGAAGACTTGGACCAGATTGAAAAAAATCAAACTTGGGAACTAGTTGCAAGACCAAAAAATAAAAATGTCATTGGAACTAAATGGGTTTATAAAAACAAAATGGATGATAATGGCCAAGTAATCAGGAATAAAGCCAGATTGTTGTGTAAAGGGTATGCTCTGGTTAAAGGGGTAGAATTTGAAGAAAATTTTACACATGTGCCTGGATTAGAGGAAATTAGGATGTTCTTAGCCTTCGCCAGCTACAAAATTTTTAAAGTATACCAGATGGATGTCAAGTCAACATTTCTCAATGGAAACCTAGAAGAGGAAGTCTATATTGAGCAACCATAAGGATTTCAATTAAATAACAAAGGAGACTATGTCTGTAAACTAAAGAAAACACTCTAAGGTCTAAAACAAGCACCCATAGCATGGTATGGAAGGCTAGATTCTTATTTAGAAAAACAAGGCCTCAAAAGAGGATCAACAGACAACAATGTTTATTGTAAAATTGTTGGTAATAACATGATTATTGTGGAAGTATATGTTGATGATATTATATTTGGTAGTGATGATGAAAAAATGAGTAAGGACTTTGCTAGAAGGATGCAACAAGAATTTGAAATGTCCTTGCTTGGTGAATTGAATTTCTTTCTTGGATTACAAATAATGCAGTCCAAAAGAAGATTGTTTATCCATCAGTCCAAGTATGTTAAATATATGCTTAAGAAATTCTAGTTAGAGAATTGCAAACCTGTTAGTACACCTATGACAGTTGGATGCAAACTAAGCAAGGAAGATGATTCCAAAGCTATAGATCCAAAACACCATAGATCAATGATTGCGAGTTTACTCTATGTAACAACTTCCAGACCTGATGTCAGGCAAGTTGTTGGGATGGTGGTTAGATTCCAATCAACACCAAAATAGAGCCATGTTCAAGCTGTGAAAAGAATCTTTAGGTATTTGAAAGGAACCATAGATCTTGGTTTGGGGTACCCTAGCAAGGATTCATTCACTTTAAAATCCTATTAAGATGTATATTGGGTAGGTTGTGTAGATGACATAAAAATTAAAAGTGGAGGAGCATTATTTTTGGGAGAATAATTGGTAGCCTGGATAAACAAGAAGCAATCCTCAATTTCTCTGTCTAGAACTAAAGTTGAGTATATTGCAGCAGCAGAATGTTGCACACAAGTGGAATGGATGAAGAAAACCTTACAAGACATCAAAATAGTGTTTGAAGAACCTAATACTATCTACTATGATAATACAAGCGCTATAAGTCTCTCCAATAACCCTATCCAACACTCCAAATCAAAACACATTCCCATAAAATACCACTATCTAAGAGATCATGCTGAAAATAAGAACATTAAATTGGAATATGTCCTAATACAAGAACATGTGGCATATATTTTCACTAAACCATTAAGCAGAGATGTATTTGAATATCTTAGGAAAATATTGGGAGTAATCCCTCTTCCAATCTAATCTCTCAAGAAAATAATTTATCAATTGGCACCAATTCAGGGGGAGACAACAATCAAAGTCAAGAGGAGTCATTCAACTATGACAATAAAAGTATGATTGCTAGAGAAGTTACCCGAGTTTAGATTCTGGTCAAAAGCATAATTATAGACAAAGATTTACCATAGGGGAAGAAACCATTTTCCATTGGTGTCAAAGGGGGGGAGTAACTTCAGTGGAATGAAGCATCATCACAAGGGGAGATTGTGTATGAAGTTGGTGTGTTGCCATCAATGAAAAAGGGGGATATTGTTGGACATAGTTTCATTAATGTGTTGTCATTGATGTCAAACAATAGGACAATATGCAGAGATTAAAGCTTAGGAGGTTTAGCAAATGAATATCAAAGCTCAGAAGAGATGACACGCATTTAAGAAACATGATCAGATCAAGTCAGGACCATTGGATATGCAAGCACCAGATCAATGATAGGGATAGATTGCAGAGAGAAAAATGAGAATTAAACAAGGTTTTATTTCCAATCCCACAATTATTCTATACCTTTCATATCTAATAGATTCAAAGATCGAAGACTATGGTTGATCCACCAAACGATCAGATTAAGTCATGACCATCGGATATGTAAGCCCAGGTCAAGGGCAGGGATTGATTACGGAGCGTGAAGGGAGAATTATACAACTCGTTAATTCCAATCCCACAATTAGTCTAGAACATCGATCGTCACCCACCAAATACATCTATGGTTGGCATCAGTTCCATTACTAACGAGAAGTTTTTCCATTGCGAAGCTCGACGATACGTTTAAAATTCAGGCTAGTTGGGACCCCACAATCATCCTTGATCATTGATCTACTCCAGGACCATTCTTGGTCGACAGATCAAGTTGAATGGAAGGATAGGATAAGAAAGGAAAAAGGGATGAGATCCTGAATACTCGAATTCTAGATAGTTGTTGGATCACTTTAAGTGGAAGGATAGGATAAGAAAAGAAGAAGAGTTCTTGGATTTAAACCAAGGTAAAGCAACATCGTAGATAGATCGATCCATCGATCCAAGATCAGGATCAACAAACAACATTCATTTCGGGTTAAAATTTGTGAGGAGGTTACACTTCAAGGAATTTCACTTTGGGAGAACTGGGAAGTGGAGAAATCGAATTACCTGAAGTCTCAAAGTAGATATGAGTCATCTGATTAGAGGAACACTTCGAGAAGTATCCTGACTGTTAGATCAAGAAGAAGAATATGTGCCACATCGGGAGATCTACTTCAGCAGACTACCCTAGAAAGGACACATGGCACAGTCAGATAATGACATGTGTCAAGATGAAATTGACATTTCAGGTACGAGTAAATCACGAATCTAAGTGACACGTGACAACCACTCGGCATGTGCCACGCCATCAAGTGAAATCAACAAGTTATGTCACTCTCGGAGTTTTACTTCGTGAGTCTCACCAACAACAAATGACCTAAGTCCTGAAGTCCAGAAGGTCGAAGTATCGAAGTGGACATGAGTCGTCCGATCTGAAGAACACTTTGAGAGGTTTCTCAATTGTTGAAGATTATGGACACATGTATAGTATTCGAGAGATTTTAAAAGAGGCTCGAAGTCGCAAAGGACGAAGTCACGAATTCCCAAAGTAAATGAGAATCTCCCATCTCACTGGTAGATTAAAACGTGACCATTGATTTGATAAGTGATCAATAATTCGCTTGGCCTAGCGTCTGGTCATCGCCTATGGTCATATGGAATAAGAAAAATAAAGGTAAAATATTATACATCGCTTAAATCGATAAGCCCTTGTTTTGTGTTGTCGGTCATATGTAATGGTTTGAAGGAAGCGCCTCAACAGAAATCGATTTTTGTTGTATTAATAGAGATTATGGTTAAGTTAAATGAAGAGGTGCAATGGTCCAAACAAAAGGACACAATGCATTATATCTCACACCAATTTGAAGATTATATAAACGAGATAGAGTGGTGGGAAGAAAGTATCTCTGTAGTCTGAATTAGAAGATATATTAAATCAAAAAAGTAGAGAGAGAAGCAGTGAAGACATGATACAAAAGTTTTCCAGATTCAAAAAATAAGGGTGGTTGGGTTGTGCAAGGGAAGGTTGGAGCCTGCAAGGGAGTAGGTGCTTCCTTGTTAGTTGTAGCTGACTAAAAAGGGGGTCTAAGCCTCTTACCAATTGTTGCTGGTGAACAAGGGTGTGGGTGCATCCTGATCAGTTGGTGCTGATCTAAGAGGAAAAACATCTTCCTTCTATTTAACATGTAAAACAAAATTTTGCAGTTAATATAAAAGTGTTTTTTGTTTTTCCCAATTGGGTTCCACGTTAAAATATTGTGTCAAAAATTTGTTTTCATTAACAAAAGAATAATTGATAGAATTGTTGTCTCACTCATTCACCCTCCCCTCTTAGTGACATGATCTGATCCTTCAATTGGTATCAGAGTGGGTCTCTTCGCAAAAGGTTTAAATCACTTTAAGAGAAATATACATCAGAATGGATCAACAGTTGAAGATGTTATAAAAAATCCACCTATTTGATGGTGAAGACAATGTCTTCTAGGGTGTTAGACAAGGATGATTTTAAGGATGGAAATTTATTTTTAAATGTAGAAACCTTGGTGAATCTTACTAATCCTCCATATGCCACCTATAAATGTTTGGCGATATTTTTGTAAAAATATTCAAATTTCTAAGGATTTTATATAGTTTTTATAAAATTTTGGCGATTTTTAAGGTAAAATAATTTTATACTATAGAATTGGGCGAATCATTTTTAAAATAGTGAATCTCATTTTTGGAAAAACCATGGAAAATTAGCCCATGAGAAAAATTTAGCTCCTAAAATCATCCTTGGTGTTAGAATGAAAAGATATCTGATGTCCATTGGACTGGAAGTATGGACATTAGTTGAAAAGGGATATGATGTTCCAAAATCCACTCCAATAGAAGTAGAAGACAAGAATTTTTTTTGGGAACATGCAAAGGATTTAAACACACTACAAGCTGGATTGAGTAAGAAAATCCTTGCTAAAGTACTAAACTGTAATAATGCAAAACAACTCTAGGATAAATTGGAAACTATATATGCAGGAGATTCCAAGGTAAAGAGGGCCAAACTCCAGACTTTCAAAGTACAATATGAGGGTCTAAAAATGAAGGATGAAGAAAATATCTCAGAGTACTTTGAAAGAGTTGATAATATTTTATTGCAATTAGAGGTTTGGGAGTAGAAGTGTCAGACAATGAGCTAGTTGAAAAAATACTAAGAACACTACCTATTATATACAATCTTAAAGTGTCCACTCTTGAAGATCAATAAAATCTAGATAAACTCACCATGGATGAATTCTATGGAATCCTCACAACCTATGAGTTGAGATTAGGTCATGAGAACCTCCCACAAGGAGATGCAATCTTCAAGGTCTTCAAGAAAACAAAAAATCAGAAGTGAAAACCTCGATCTAGCCATCATGAAGAATCTGATGTAGTAGAAGCCAATTTTATTATAAAACTTCAGAAAAGATCATGGAAGTACAAAGGCAAGCTGCCTTTCAAATATTTTCACTGTAGCAAGGTTGGCCACTTTGCAGCCAAGTGTCCCTATCCCAAGGAGGACCCTGAAGATGAAGAAGACAAAAATAAACAATACAAGAAGAAGGAAAAACCCAACTACAAAAACGGGTTTTACAAAGGGAAAAATATTTTTTACTCAAAAGAAGAAAAAAACAGCTTATCAGAGTCTAGTGACAGTGATGATGATGAAGACATTTTTCTAGGTATTGAAGAACCTAATAAGGTAGAATAAATTGAGCATGATGAAGAGTTAGAAGTTGAATCAGAGGTTAATATGGAAGGGAACTTCTCAGTGCCTTGGATGAATTGAGAAGATACAAAACCAGATATAGACAACTGAAAATTTTTGTAGTTGAACAAAAAGAAAAACATGAACAGAAAGAAAAAGAGATGGAAAATCTCGTGAGCAAACTGAAAAACCCAATCCTAGAAGCAAATAGGATGGAAGAAAGTCTGGAAAAGTCTCTTAAAGAAAAACAAATAACCTGTGAAATAATGGAGGGAGAAATAGTTCACCTAAGAAAATAACTTGATGCAAAACTCATTCAAACAAGATATGAAAATAGGTCTAAAATATTAGATAATATTATTACCACACAAAGGGATTCAAGCAATAAAAAAGGAATAGGTTATTCTCAAGAAGAAAACCAAGTTAACTCAAAATATTATGCATCTTCTCTCCTCGGTACAATCAAGAAGAAAGATGAAGAGAAGACAAGTAATGATGAGAACTCCAGAGGACTAGTTCCACCCATCAAGAAGAAATATAATACAACACCAAAGAAGGTTTATCAAAACAGGTTTCCTCACATTTTCTTTGGTTATTCCTTTGCATGCTCTAGTTTCGGACACAAAGCTATGAATTGTAGAACATATAGAAAGAAATATTTGAGGGTTAAGAACTATAACCTTAAATATAAGCAAATAATAAATCAAGTTAAAATCATAAACTATAACTCCTTTGCAACTCTACAAGAAGGGGACCTATAATGCTTCAGATTTCATAACTATGGACATAAGGCAAGTAGTTGCAGATTTCATAACTATGGATGTAAGGCAAGTAGTTGGGGACCTAGAAAAGCCAAAGCTTTAGAGAGCAACAAAATCTTTGGAAAGAAAAAACATCAAAAGAGGAATGTCTCGTTTCCTTGAAAGCTCAATATAAAGAAGATATTTGGTATGTTGAAAGTGGGTGCTCAAAACATATCACAAGAAACAAGGACACGTTTTTGAATTTAAAGAAACAAAAGGGTAAAGTTACATTTGGTGACAACAGTTCAAGTAACATTCTTGGGAAAGGAACTGTGAGTTTGGGAAAAGACAAAGCCAAGGATGTGTTGCTTGTTGAAAAATTGAAAC
Source organism: Picea sitchensis (assembly GCA_010110895.2). Classification (NCBI taxonomy): domain Eukaryota; kingdom Viridiplantae; phylum Streptophyta; class Pinopsida; order Pinales; family Pinaceae; genus Picea; species Picea sitchensis. The sequence continues at coordinate 68,883 of SNQJ01S0015065.1, read as the reverse complement.
ATAGCCTATTAAGTGTCAACCAAACTTGTGATTAGGGGAAGATTTGCATCTTTGACTCCCAGAAATGTGAGATTAGGAGAGAGGAATCAGGAAAATTGGTTGGTACTACTCCTAGAACTCCTGAGAATGTATATATACTAAATACAAAACTGAATGAGGTGTGTCAGATAAATTTAGTAGATGAAAGTTGGCTATGGAAAAAAAGGTTGGGGCAAATCAATTTTGACAATTTAGGGAAAGTAAAAAATCTTGGGGCAATAATATATTTGCCAAAAATCATAAATCCCTCAAATCCTATATATAGACACTGTCAATTAGGGAAGAAGACTAGAATAAGGTTCAAAACAAAAGAATAATCAACCTCAAAACCTTTAGAGCTTGTTCACACCGACCTCTGTGGACCTACAAGGACCAAGAGTTTTCAACGAGAGTCCTACTTTATGTTGTTCATTGATGATTTTACTAGAATGGGTTGGGTATGTTTTCTAAAGGAAAAATCAGAAGTAGTTAACAAATTCAAAGCCTTTAAGACCCTTGTTGAAAATGAAAAAGAGACAAAAATAAAATGTCTTAGATCATAAAATGGTGGTGAGTTCACCTCAAGAGAATTTAATCTCTTCTATGAAACCCATGGAATAGAAAGACAATTCTCTATTGCCAGAACACCTTAGCAAAATGGGATTGTTGAGACAAGGAATAGAACAGTCCAGGAAGTTGCAAGGACTATGCTCAATGAAGAAAAATTATCTTATGGATATTGGAGGGAAGATGTAAGCACAACAATATACATATTGAACAGAGGTCATCTCATGATTAATAGTAATAATACACCTTATGAACTATGGTTTGGAATAGCTACTTCGGTAAAATACTTCAAGGTCTTTGGAAGTAAGTGTTACATCAAAAGGCTTGATGAGAATCTTGGAAAATGTGATGCTAGATCTGATGAAGGAATCTTTCTTAGATATGCCTCTACCAAGAAATCATATAGATGATACAATCTTAGATTACATAAGATTGTTGAGAGTGAAAATGTCATGGTGGATGATTTAAAAACAATAAGGATCAAACATCAAGAGACTATACTGGACAATGAAGTTGAAGATGAAGATGACGATGAGTCAATTGGTACACAAGGAGAAGAAATAGAAGAGGATAAATAAGAAAAGGAAGAGGATGATATGGATACTAGTGAAGAGGAGGAATATATCCAAGAAGAAGATATAAGAGAAGAATCCCCAAGAAGAGACATAAAGACACCCTAAAAAATGACTCAAAGGAATCATCTTGAGGAACTGATTATTGGAAATAAAGGAGATGGATTTCATACAATATGAAAATTGTTGTATCATATAGAAATAGTACTTATGTCACATATTGAGCCCAATGAAATCAAAGAGGCATGTAAAGATGAAAATTTGGTCAATGCTATGAATGAAGAATTGGACCAGATTGAAAAAAATCAAACTTGGGAACTAGTTCCAAGACAAAAAATTAAAAATGTCATTGGAACTAAATGGGTGTATAAAAACAAAATGGATGAGAATGGGCAAGTAATCAGGAACAAAGCCAGATTGGTGTGTAAAGGGTATACTCAGGTTGAAGGGGTAGACTTTGAAGAAACTTTTGCACTTGTGGAAATATTAGAGGCAATTAGGATGTTCTTAGCCTTCGCTAGCTACAAATTTTTTAAAGTATACCATATCGATGTCAAGTCAACATTTCTCAATGGAAACCTAGAAGAGGAAGTCTATATTGAGCAACCAGAAGAATTTCAATTAACTAGCAAAGGAGACTATGTCTGTAAACTAAAAAAAGCACTATATGGGATAAAACAAGCACCCAGAGCATCGTATGCAAGGCTAGATTCTTATTTACAAAAACAAGGCCTCAAAAGAGGATCAACGAACATCAATCTTTGTTGTAAAATTGTTGGTAATAACATGATTATTGTGGAAGTATATGTTGATGATATTATATTTGGAAGTGATGATGAAAAAATCAGTAAGGACTTTGCTAGAAGGATGCAACAAGAATTTTAAATGTCCTTGCTTGGTGAACTGAATTTATTTCTTGGATTACAAATAATACAGTCCAAAAGAGGATTCTTTATCCACAAATAATACAGTCCAAAAGAGGATTCTTTATGCTTAATAAATTCCAGTTAGAGGATTGCAACCCTATTAGTTCACCTATGACAGTTGGATGCAAACTAAGCAAGGAAGATGAGTCCAAACCTGTAGATCCAAAACACTGTAGATCAATGATTGGGAGTTTACTCTATGTAACAACTTCTATACCTGATGTCAAGCAAGATCTTGGGATGGTGGCTAGATTCCAAGCAACACCAAAAGAGATCCATGTTCAAGTTTTGAAAAGAATCTTTAGGTATTTGAAAGGAAGCATAGATCTTGGTTTGTGGTACTCTAGCAAGGATTCATTCACTTTAAAATCCTATTCAGATGTAGATTGGGCAGGTTGTGTAGATGATAGAAAAAGTACAAGTGGAGGAGCACTCCTTTTGGGAGAATCATAGGTAGATTGGATATGCAAGAAACAATCCTCAATTTTTCTGTCTAGCACTGAAGTTGAGTATATTGTAGCAACAAAATATTTCACAGAATTGGACTAGATGAAACAAATCTTACAAGACATCAAAATAGTATTTGAAGAACCTACTACTATCTACTATGATAATACAAGAACTATAAGTCTCTCCAAGAACCATGTCCAACACTCCAAATCAAAACACATTATCATAAAATACCACTATCTAAGAGATCAAGTTGAAAATAGGAACATTGAATTGGAATACATCCCAACACAAGAATAGGTAACAGTTATTTTCACTAAACCGTTGAGCAGAGATGTATTTGAATATCTCAGGAAAAGATTGGGAGTAATCCATTTTCCAATATAATCCCTCAATAAAATAATGCATCAATTGGCACCAATTCAGGGGGATACAACAATCAACGTCAGGAGGAGTCATTCAGTTACAACAAGAAAAGTACAATTGCAAAAGGAGTTACCCGAGTTCAGATTCTGGTCAGAAGTATAAAGACAGAAAGAGCTTTACCATAGGGGAAGCAACCATTTTCCAATGATGTCAAAGGGGGAGAGTAACTTCAGTGGAGTGAAGCATCATCATAGGGGGATATTTTGTATTAATTTGGTGTGTTTGCATCAATGAAAAAGGGGGATATGGTTGGATATAGTGTCATTAATGTGTTGTCATTGATTTCAAAGAGTAGGACAATATGCATAGATTAAATCTCAGGAGGGTTAGTGAACGAAGATAAAATATCATAAGAGATGTCACGCATTGTAGAAACATGATAATATCAAGTCAGGATCATTGGATACACAAGCGCCATATCTACGACAATGATAGATTGTGAAGAGCGAAAGGAGAATTAAACAACGTGTTATTTCCAATCCCACAATTATTCTAGACAACAAATCTAATAGATTCCAATATCAATGACTATGGTTGATCCACCAAATGATAAGATTAAGTCATGACCATCGGATATGCAAGTGTGGATCAAGGGTAGGGATTGATTTCGGAGCACAAAGGGAGAATTAAACAATGCGTTAATTCCAATCCCGCGATTATTCTAAACTATCGATCGTCACCCACCAAATAGTTCTACGGTTGGCATCAGTTACAATAACAACGAGTAGTTTTTCCATTGTGGAGAACGACGATAGGTTTAAATGTTGTGCTAGTTGGGACCTCACAATCATCCTTGATCATTGATCTACTTCGGGATTATTCTCGACTGATGGATCAAGTTGAGTGGAAGGATAGGATAAGCAAGGGAAAAGGGATGAGATCCTCAGTACCTGAATTCTCGATAGCCATTGGATTACTTTAAGTGGAAGGATAAGATAAGAAAAGAAGAAGAGCCGTTGGATTTAAACCAAGGCAAAGAAGCATCACAGATAGATCGAGTCGTCGATCCAAGATCATGTTCAATGAACAACATTAATTTTGGGTTAAAAGTTGTGAGGAGGTTACACTTCGGGGAATCTCACCTCAAGAGAACTGGGAAGTGGAGAAATCAAATTACCCGAAGTCCCGAAGGCCGAAGTCCCAAATTATATATGACTCATCTGATTAGAGGAACACTTCGGGAAGTATCATGACCATTAGATCATGGAGAAGAATATGTCCCACATCGAGATATCTACGTCAGCATACCATGTTAGCAAGGACACATGGCACAGTAAGATAATGACATGTGTCAATATGAAATCAACATTTCAGGTACGATTAAATCATGAATCTCAGTGACACATGGAAACCACTCGGCCCATGCCACATCATCAAGTAACGTTAGCAATTTACGTCAGTCCAGGAGTTTTACTTTGGGAGTTTCACCACCAACAAATGGCGTAACTCTCGAAGTCCCAAAGTGGACATGAGTCGTCCGATCTGAAGAACACTTCTGGAGCATTCTCAACCATTGAAGATTATGGAAACACATCTGTTATTTAGGATATTTGTAAAGAGGTTGAATGTTGTGAAGGACGAAGTCCTGAATTCCCGTAGTAAACGAAAATCGTCCATCTCATCGGGAGATTAAAACATGACTGTTGATTTGATAAGTGATCAAGCATTCACTTGGCCTAGCATTTGGTCACCGCCTATGGTCATATGGAATAATAAAAAGAAAGGCAAAAGATTATACATCACTTAAATCGATAAGCCCATGGTTTGCGTTGTCGATCATATGTAATGGTTTGAAGGAATCACCTCAACAAAACTTGATTTTTTTTGTATTAATAGATATTATGGTTAAGTTAAATGAAGAGGTATGATGGTCCAAATGAAAGGAAACAATGCATTATATCTCACACCAGTTTGAAGATTATATAAACGAGATAGACTGGTGATAAGAAAGTGTCTCTACAGTTCGAATAAGAAGATATATTAAATCAGAGAAGCAGAGAGAGAAGCCATGAAGACATGATACAAAAGTTTTCCAGATTCATAAATTAAGGTTGGTTGGGTGGTGCAAGGTCAGAATGGAACCTGGAAGGGAGTCGGTGCTTCCTTTTCAGTTGTAGCTGACTAAACAGGGGGTCGACCCCTCCTACCAGTTGGTGCTGGTGAACAAGGGTGTGGGTGCATCTTGATCAGTTGGTGTTGATCTAATAGGAAGAAAATATTCCTTCTATGTAACATGTAAAATAAAATTTTGCATTTAATATAAATGTGTTAGTGGTTTTTCCCAATTGGGTTAAAAGATAAAATTTTGTGTTAAAATTATGTTTGCATTAACAAAAGAATAATTGATAAAATTATTGTGTCACTGATTCACCCCCCCATCTCAGTGACATGATATGATCCTTCAATTGGTATCAGAGTGGGTCTCTTCACAAAAGGTTTAAATCACTTGAAGATAAATATACATCAGAATGGATCAGAAGTTGAAGATGTCATAAAAGATCCCCCTATTTGATGGTGAAGACTATCTCTTCTAGACTGTTAGAATGAAAAGCTATTTGATGTCCATTGGAATGGAAGTATGAACATTATTTGAAAATGGTTATGATGTTCCAAAATCTACTCAAATAGAAGCAGAAGACAAGAAACAAATTTGGGAACATGCAAAGGCTTTAAACACACTACAAGTTGGACTGAGTAAGAAAATCCTTGCTAAAGTACTAAACTGTAATAATGAAAAACAAATCTGGGATAAATTGGAAACTATATATGTAGGAGATTCCAAGGTAAAGAGGGCCAAACTCCAGACTCTCAAAGTACAATATGAAGGTATAAAAATGAAGGATGAAGAAAATATCTCAGAGTACTTCGAAAGAGTTGATAATATTGTTAATGCAATCAAAGGTTTGGGAGTAGAAGTGTCAGACAATGACCTAGTTGAAAAAAATACTAAGAACACGACCTATTCTATACAATCCTAAAGTGTCCACTCTTGAAGATCGAGAAAATGTAGATAAACTCACCATGGATGAATTGTATGGAATCCTCAGAGCCTATGAGTTAATATTAGGTCATGAGAACCTCCCACAAGGAGAGGGAACCTTCAAGGTTCTCAAGAAAACAAAAAATCAGAAGCAAATACCTCAATCGAGCCATCATGAAGAATCTAATGTAGCAGAAGCCAATTTTATTAAAAAAGTTTAGAAAGGATCAGCGGAGTACAAAGGCAAGATTCCTTTCAAATATTTTGATTGTGGCAAGGTTGGCCACATTGCAGCCATGTGTCCCTATCCCAAGGAGGACCTTGGAGATGAAGAAGAAAAAAATAAACAATACAAGAAGAAGGAAAAATCCAACTACAAAAAGGGGTTTTACAAAGGGAAAAATATTTTTTACTCAGAAGAAGAAAACAACAGTTCATCAGAGTCCAATGAAAGTGATGATGATGAAGTCCTTTTTCTAGGTATTGAAGAACCTAATATTATAGAAGATATTGAGCATGAGGAAGAGTCAGAAGTTGAAGCAAAGATTAATATGGAAGGAGAGCTTCTCATTGCCTTGGATGAATTAAGAAGATACAAAACCATATATAGACAACTGAAAAGTTTTGTAGTTGAAAAAAAAGAAAATCATGAACAGAAAGAAAAAGAGATGGAGAAACTCATGAGAAACCTGAAAAACCAAATCCTAGAAGAAAATAGGATGGAAGAAAGTCTGGAAAAGTCTCTTAAAGAAAAACAAATAACCTGTAAAATAATGGAGGCAAAAATAGTTCACCTAAGAAAAGAACTTGATGCAAAACTCATTCAAACAAGATATCTAAATAGCTCTAAAATATTAGATAAGATTATTACCACACAAAGGGGTTCAAGTAATAAAAATGGAATAGGTTATTCTCTAGAAGAAAACCAATTTAACTCAAAATCTTATGCAGTTGCTCTCCTCAGTACATTCAAGAAGAAAGATGAAGAGAAGACAAGTAATGATCAGAACTCCAAAGGACTACTTCCACCCATCAAGAAGGAATATAAGACAACACCAACGGAGGTTTATCAAAACATGTTTCCTCACATTTTCTTTGTTTATTTATTTTCATGCTCTAATTTCGGACACAAAGCTATGAATTGTAGAGCATATAGAAGGAACCATTTGAGGGTTAAGAACTATAACCTTAAAGATAAGAAAAAAATAAATCAAGTTAAAAGCATAAACTATAACTCCTTTGAAACTCTACAAGAATGGGACCTAGAATGCTTCAAATGTTATAACTATGGACGTAAGGCCAGTAGTTGCAAATTAATGGAAGTCTCAGAAAAACCAAAGTTCATTAGAGAGCAAAAAAATCTTTGGAAACAAAAAACATTAAAAGAGGAATGTCTCATTTCCTTGAAAGCTTAAGATAAAGAAGATCTCTGGTATGTTGACAGTGGGTGCTCAAAACATATGACAGGAAACAAGGACAAGTTTTTGAACTTAAAGAAACGAAAGGGTAAAGTTACATTTGGTGACAATGCTTCAGGTAACATACTTGGGAAAGGCACTGTGAGTTTGGGAAAAGACAAATCCAATGATTTGTTGTTTGTTGAAAAACTGAAACCTATCCTATTAAGTGTCATCCAAACTTGTGATTAGGGACACATTTGCATCTTTGATTACCATAAATGTTATATTAGGAGAAAGGACTCATGAAAATTGGTTGGTACTGCTCCTAGAACTCCTGAGAATGTATATAGACTAAATACAAAATTGAATGAGGAATGTCATATAAATTTAGTAGATGAAAGTTGGGTATGGCATAAAAGGTTGGGGCACATCAACTTTGACAATTTAGTGAAAGTCAACAATATTTGGGCAATAAGAATTTTTCCAAAAATCATAAATCTCTCAAATCCTATAGGTAGACACTGTCAATTAGGGAAGCAAACCGGAATAAGGTTCAAAACAAAATAATGCTGAACGTCAAAACCTTTAGAGCTTGTTCACAATGACCTTTGTGGACCTACAAGGACCAAGAGTTTGTAAGGAGAGTCCTACTTTATGTTGTTCATTGATGTTTTTAATAGAATGGGTTGGGTATGTTTTCTCAAGGAAAAATCAGAAACACTTAACAAATTCAAATCCTTTAAGACCCTTGTTGAAAATGAAAAAGAGACAAAAATCAAATGTCTTAGATCAAACAATGGTGGTGAGTTCACCTCAAGAGAATTTAATCTCTCCTCTGAAACCCATGGAATAAAAAGACAATTTTCTTCTGCCAGAACACCTCAGCAAAATGGGATTATTGAGAGAAGGAATAGAATAGTCCAGGAAGTTGCAAGGACTATGCTCAATGACGCAAAATTATATGATGGATATTGGAGGGAAGCTATAAGCACAAAAATATACATATTGAACAAAGGTCAGCTCAGGATTAATAGTAATAAGACTCCTTATGAACTATGTTTTGGAAGAGCTCCTTAGGTAAAATACTTCAAAATATTTGGAAGTAAGTGTTACATCAAAAGGCTTGATGGGAATCTCGAAAAATTTGATGCTAGATCTGATGAAGGTATATTTATTGGATATGCCTCTACCAAGAAAGCATACAGATGCTACAATATTATATTACATAAGATTGTTGAGAGTGCATATGTCATGGTGGATGTTTTAAAAACAATAAGGATCAAACATCAAGAGACTATACTTGAAAATGAACATGAATATGAAGATGATGATGAGTCAGTTGGTAGAAAAGTAGAAGAAATAGAAGAGGATGATATGGATACTAGTGAATATGAGGAATATAATTAAGAATAAGAGATAAGATAAGAATCCCCATGAAGAGACACAAAGACACCCTAAAAAATGACTCAAATGAATCATCTCGAGGAACTGATTATTGGAAATAAAAGAGATGGAGTGCATACAAGAAGACAACTCTTGTATTAGACAGAAATAAAACTTCTTTCACATATTGAGCCCAACTAAATCAAAGAGGCATGTAAATATGAAAATTGGGTCAATGCTATGAATGAAGAATTGGACCAGATTGAAAAAAATCATACTTGGGAACTAGTTCCAAGACCAAAAAATAAAAATTTCATTGGAACTAAATGGGCGTATAAAACAAAATGGATGAGAATGGGCAAGTAATCAGGAAGAAATCCATATTGGTGTGTAAAGGGTATGCTTAGGTTCAAGAGGTAGACATTGATGAAACTTTTTCACCTATGGCTAGATTAGAGGCAATTAAGATGTTCTTAGCCTTCGCCAGCTACAAAAATTTTAAAGTATACCAGATGGATGTGAAGTCAACATTTCTCAATGGAAACCTAGAAGAGGAACTCTATATTGAGAAACCAAAAGGATTTCAATTAACTAACACATGAGACTATGTCTGTAAACTAAAGAAAGAACTCTATGGGCTAAAACAAGAACCTAGAGCATGGTATGCAAGGCTATATTCTTATTTACAAAAACAAGGCCTCAAAAGAGGATCAACATAAAATAATATTTATTGCAAAATTGTTGGTAATAACATGATTATTGTGGAAGTTTATGTTGATGATATTATATTTGGCAGTGATGATGAAAATATGAGTAAGGACTTTGCTAGAAGGATGCATCAAGAATTTGAAATGCCCTTGCTTGGTGAACTGAATTTCTTTCATGGATTACAAATAATACAGTCCAAAAGAGGATTTTTTATGTAATGATCCTAAGCCAATTTTTTCCCTTGGAACCACTAACTACCACTGGTTTGTCTAATGTGTAGGTGTCTATTGAAGTTTTCCCACTATTTAAATGATGTTTATACCAGATTCATCCAATACATGCAAGATCACAATGTAATCAAGATATAGAAAACACAAGCATAGATCTGAGCTTTATTATAGAAGCATGAATCAGATATAATAGAAAGAGCATATCTAGAATAATCCTCAGATGGCTCCAATAGATAACAAGTATGAGCTGCTACAAAATGCTCCTGCTGATACAAACAAGCCTCCCAAAGGTTGAATAAGAAATGAAGATCAATACAAGTAGATCTGAATGCCAATCCCTCCAGCTGAAGAATGCCACTCTCTAATAGAAGGATGAAACCCTCAATAAATCGGCCCAACTGAAAGAAGAATCCAAACGAGTCCAAACTCAGATAGATGATAGATCAGGGGGATAGGATCACCCTCCTGAAGTCTCAAGCTGAACGTCCAAGGAAAACTCCTCCAAACTCTAAATCTTCTACTGAAGTTGTGCCCCCCTAGATGCCTGGAACCCTAGGTTGTTTGAATCTGATGAGAAAGGTCTTCAAATGCCCTGAAACTCCATAGGAATGTAGATCGGGCTATGAAAACCCTATAGGACAAGTTTCAGACTCAGATTCCAGGTGAAGCTCTCTAGATCTGAGATTTACTGAATCTTAGGATGCCTCCCTTTTCCTCCAAGACATCCCAATCTGAAGCTAAATATTTGATGGTGATAACTCTCCAGAACATCCCTCAAAATGATGGTTGTGCCCCTACAAATGAAACCCAAGTATCGGAATGGCCACAAGATCTCCTGATAAGATGGATCAAACCCTTCTCTTGGTGATGGTGTGCCCTTGCTGGAAACACAAGAACAATATGACCCTGCTATCTTCTAAAGCACTTGATGGAAATATGATGAGAGTAGAATGGTGTGGAGGAGTCTTTCATCCCCGAGACCAAGCTGTGGAACAAGGTGAGTGGGTATTTCACCACTGATTTGCTCACAAGGGTTTGTACAACAAACCCCCAAACTGAATGCTCAAGAGCAATAACAAGCAATATACCAAATCTAGAATGAATAATAGGTGTGCCCCAACCTCTTACTTATACTTTTCCTTCTAATTCTCTGTTGAGTTAGGTTAACTCCCAGGGTTAACTTCTATTCTTCTGTTAAGTTATCTTTTACTCCTTTTATCCTTTTTCTTTCCCAAGTCAACTTAAAAATATAACTTTAGTCTAGTTGACCTTCCCCTTCAGTGTGAGACTATGACCTAGTGGGGGTGCCCAGGCCACTAAGTCTCCTCATCACCTCTCTATCAAGAGGTGGGGGACATTACAGTCTCCCCTGCTTGAAATTTCTTGTCCTCAAGCAATTCCAAACTTGCTTCTCTTAGCACGTGATCTTTTTCCCAGGTGGCATCCTCAATGGGTAAGTCCTTCCATCTGATCAGGTACTCCTTGATGCTTCGGTTTCTGAGCCTCTTCTCTCGGACTTCTAATACCTCCTCTGGAATCAAAACAAGCTATCCCTCCTCATCCATGGGGGGTAATACCTCAATGGATTTGATGTGTTGGTCGAGGGATTTCTTAAGGCAGGAGACATGGAAGACGTTGTGTATTTTGCTTCCCTATGGAAGCTCCAGCTCGTAAGCTACGACCCCTATCTTCTTGCTGACTCTGTAGGGCCCAAAGAAACGTGGTTGTAATTTGTCTTCTCCACTCCTTTTGATGGACGCCTGCCTATATGGTTGGAGCCATAGGTAGACCAAGTCACCAACCTCGAAAGTATGATCAACCCTATGTTTGTCTGCTTGGACTTTTTATTGGTTATGTTCTTTTTGTAGATGATCCTTCAACTCCTTGAGAATGTCCTGGCTCTGTTGTATCCAATCATGTACCATAGGTGCTCTTCTGTCACTGAAAGCAATCTCCCCAAAAGATAAAGGGTCGTAACCATACAAGGCCCTGAATGGTGATATGCCTATGGACATGTGTTGGGTAGTGTTGTAGAAGTACTCTCCTAAATGCAACCATCTGGCCCATGCTTTTTGTTGTCCTACCACATAATTTCTGAGGTAGCCTTCCACCCACTTGTTGACTATCTCTGTTTGTCCATCCGTCTAAGGGTGATAGCTAGTGCTAGGGGTCAAATCCGTACCAACCAACCTGAATAATTCCTGCCAGAATGTACTCATGAACCTGCTATCCCTGTCCCTGACAATGTTCTTGGGGAGGCCGTGCAACCTGAAGATCCCCCTAAAGAACAGTTCGGTCACCTGTGCAACACTGAAGTCAATAGTTTTGGTGAAGAAGTGTGTGAACTTGGTCAACCTATCCACTACTACAAAAATGCATTCCTTCCCTTGTGTCTTTGGCAACCCGGTGATGAAATCCATGGATATGCTCTCCCATTTGTGGTTCAGAATGGGTAAGGGTGTAGTAGTCCTACTGGATGTGTGTGCTCATATTTCTTCTCCTGACATGTAGTACAATCCTTGATGTGCTTAATCACGTCCTCCTTGAGGCCCTTCCATGAGAACCATTCTCTCACTTGCCTGTACATCTTGTTGATCCCCTGATGTCCTGCCATTGGTGAGTTATGGTGAGTAGATGAGGTCATTCATAGCCTTGAAGTCATCATCTTGTACCTTCCCATCCAGTAGTTGGCATGCGAACTGATCCTTTGCATACTCCATCACCAGATGGTCTTTCCAATCAACTGATACCCCGATCATGGAAAAGATGGATGGCCTCCTGGATAATGCATCAACCACCACATTGTTCTTCCCTTTGACAAATTCAATGTTAAAATTGTAGGCCTATATTCAGCTGACCCATTTTTGCTTCCTTTCATTCAAATTCTTCTTCTCCAATAGATATTTGAGACTGTTATGATCTGACTTGACCACAAATAGGGCACCAACCAAGTATTGTCGAAATTTGGCTGGTGCATGCATGATAGCCAACGTTTCCTTGTCATAAATGTTGTAGAGTAGCTTGGGACCCCTGAGTTTCCGACTCTCATAGGCAAGAGGGTGCCTCTTCTGCATTAGTACGACCCTTATTCCTTCCCTGGAGTCATCACACTCCAAGGTAAAAGGAAGACTTAAATCTGGAAGGGCTAAGACTGGGCACATACTCATCACTTCCTTCATCTTGTCCATCATTATTTGAGCCTCCTCGTCCCACTTGAAGGCTCCTTTCTTAGTCAAATCAGTGAAAGGCGCACACACCTAAGAAAATCCTTTAACAAACTTCCTGTAATACATGCACATACAAATAAATCCTCTCACTTCTGTGAGTGTCTTAGGAGTAGGCCATTCCATGATGGCTTGTATTTTCTCCTGATGTACCTGTACCCCCTTTGCCCCGAAGATGTGTCCTAAATAGAGGACCTATGTCATTCCAAACTCACATTTGGAGTCCTTAGCATACAGTGACTGTTCCTCCATGATTGACAAAATATGATCCACATGCTTGAGATGCTCCTCCCACGTCTTGCTGCAGATAAGAAAGTCATCGAAAAATACCAACAGGTACTTCCTTAGCTGCTTGTTGAACACATGGTTCATACATGATTGGGACGTAGCAGGGGCGTTGGTTAAGACAAAGGCCATCACCAAGAACTCATAATGGTTGTAGTGACATCTAAAAGTTGTTTTTGAGAAGTCTTCCTCCCTCATCTTGATCTGAAGATAACCAGAGCGAAGATCAATCTTAGTGAAGTAGMTGGCCCCATGTAATTCGTCCAACAGTTCATCAATCCTTGGTATCGGGTACCTATTTTTTATGGTCTTTTTGTTCAAATCCCTGAAGTCAATGCACATCCTCATAGTGCCATCTTTCTTCTTCACCAACACTACTAAAGAAGCAAAATGGCTACTGTTGGGCCTGATGTGCCCCATGTCCAGAAGTTCCTTGATGGCCTTCTCTATCTCATCTTTGTACTTCTTGGGATGTCTGTATGGTGTGGTGATAACTGGTTTGGCCCCCTCCTCTAGCTCAATAATGTGCTCAAACCCCCTATTTGGTGGTACCCTTGGAGGAATAGGCCCAAACACCTTGTGGTGCCTATCAAGGATTTCTTTGATCTTTGGGGTGTAGTGAACCTTGCCCTGTTCATCCATACATGTCACAATCCTGCATTTGGCTGCATATACTATCTCGTCCCTCCGAAAGATGGCCTCCATCCTTTTGGTTGTGACTACCTTTGCAATATTCCCTATCATGCCCCGAAGCACTACCTTTCATCCACCCTCCTCTGTGAATGACATTTCCATCGTTTTGTAGTTGGTGGTGATAGGCCCCAATGTGATGAGCCATTGAACCCCTAGGATGATGTTGGTATCCGGAAGGTCCATGACATAGATGTCCTGTGTCAGCTCATGTCTACCCAAGGTAAGCTTCATGCCCGAAATGTATCTGTCGCAAGGMATAGTGCCTCCACCTGCTACCTCCACCTTGAATCCTTCAAATTCCACTGTGGGTATGTGCCTCCTTTTCAATAATGTGGAATCAATGAAGTTGTGGGAAGCTCCTCCATCAATCAAACTTGAAACCCTCTGTCCCTGCAAGACCCCGCTCATTCGGAAGGTGTTATACTTTGGCACTCCACTGATAGATTCCAAGGTGGCCATACTGTCTTGTCCTGTGATCTACTCCTCTTCTTTCTCAATGGTATCGGCCTCCATGTTCTATATCTGGCCGATCTCATCTTCCTCCTCATTTTCTAAGGTGACCTCAATGTAATTCACTTGACCACGACCCATGCATTTGTGTTCTAGGTTCCATGGTTCTTTTCAGGTGAAGCAAAGTTTATTCCTTCTCAATTCCCTCCTAGTGTTTTCATCCACTCTGCCATGGCCCTTGTCAAGGCCCCTTGGATCACATCCTCCTAGGTTCAATGGAGGCCTTTGATCTCTTCCACCATTGTTAAGAGGTGGTCTGGGTATGAATTTAGATTTAGCAGCTAGACCCAAATCCCTCGTCTTCCAAATGGCCTCCTGTAGGTTGGTAGGCTTGAAGGCATTTACCCAACCCTTCAAGGGTTCCATCAACCCTTCTGTGAAAAGCATCATGAGCCTGGTCGGGGACATATCTTGTAGCATCACTGCCAACCTCTGAAATTCATCAATATATGCCTCATCCGTACTTGTTTTCTTGAGTTGGGTGAGCTCACGGAAATGTAGCTCAAGATCTCCTTGATCAAATCTATCAATGAGCCTCTGAGTGAATTCTACATAGGACACAATCTAATTGTGGCTGAGTGTGGTGAGTCCATGATACCACCAGTCGTGAGCCTTTCCATCCAAGTACATAGTGGAAAACTTGATGGCCTCCATTTCCCTCATGGGGTTGAGCTGCAAGTAGGTATGCAGCTTTTGCACCCAAGATTGTGCTATCATCTTGGCCGTACCATCAAAGTATGGAATATCTATCTTCCCTGCTCTTCATTCAAACTCAAAACTACCCTTGTGGTTCGTCCTAGGTTGATTTCTGAACCTGAGTTGGAAATATTGATCTAGGGACATCTGTCTTTGGACCCTCATATCCAAACTGTAGTACTCCTTGGTACTCCTCGCCAATTGTTCCATAAAGTCTTCAACCTGTTCCTGTTTCCCTTGCTCATCTGTGAATGTGGGAATGTGTGGTCTAGGGTTAGCTCTGCTACCCGAATTTCGACCTAGCTATTCATCTATGAACATGGGCATGTATGGCCTAGGATTGACCCTGCTACCCATCTGACCCTGGGATGTGCCTCCTCCCAGACTTCCTTCAGATCTGGGGGATTTCTCTGGGTTATATCTGATCTCCTCATGGACTCCACAGGATCCACCAGCCTCCTTATTCCCATATGTATCAGGGTCCTTCCCTTGATGGGTCACTTGCAACAGAAGTTCATTTATCTGGAATTGGTTCTTGTTCATCATCTGCAAATTCTTGTCAACCTTCTTCAAAGTTTCAGAAATTTCGACCTATCCCCTTCTGCTGGTTTCCTCGTACTCACCTAAGTGATGGACCAAGGTGATTTCCATGTGGTTTATGGTTTGCTGGAACTTGTCAAATTCGACTGCTAGGAAAGCCAAGCCTTAAGGCGCATGGTCATCCCCTGACCCTTCCATTTCGGCCTCTGTTTCGCTGTTGGGTTTCTTCCTTCGACCCATAAAGATTCTTCTATACCTCTGCATGTGCCGATCCTTCCACAGGTTTGGAGGATCGAAGCTCTGATACCACTGTAAAGATCTAAAGCCAATTTTTTCGCTTGGAACCACTAACTACCACTGATTTGTTTGATTTGTAGGTGCCTATTGAATTTTTCCCATTATTTAAATGATGTTTATACTAGCTTCATCCAAGACATGCAAGATCACAATGTAATCAAGATATAGAAAACACAAGCATAGATCTGACCTTTATTATAGAAGCATGAATCAGATACAATAGAAAGAACAGATCTAGAATAATCCTCAGATGGCTCCAATAGATAACAAGTATGAGCTGCTACAAAATTCTCATGTTGATACAAACAAGCCTCCCAAAGGCTGAATAAGAAATGAAGATCAATACAAGCAGATTTGAATGCCAATCCCTCCAGCTGAAGAATGCCACACTCCAATAGAAGGTTGAAACCCTCAATAAATCGACCCAACTGAAAGAAGGCTCCAAACGAGTCCAAACTCGGATAGATGATAGATCAGGGTGATATGATCACCCTCTTGAAGTCTCAAGATGAATGTCCAAGGAAAACTCCTCCAAACTCTGAATCTTCTACTAAATTTGCACCCCCCTGGATGCCTGGAACCCTAGGTATTTTGGATCTGATGAGAAAGGCCTTCAAATGCCTTGAAAATCCACAGGAATGTAGATCGGGCTATGAAAACCCTGTAGGACAAGTTTCAGACTCAGATTCCAGGTGAAGTTGTCTAGATCTGAGATTTACTGAATCTTAGGACGCCTCCCTTTGCCTCCAAGACATCCCAATATGAAGCTAAATATCTGGTGGTGATAACTCTCTAGAAAATCCCTCAAAATGATGGTTGTGCCCTCGTAAATGAAACCCAAGTGTCGGAATGGCCACAGGCTCTCCTGATAAGATGGATCGAACCCTTCTCTTGGTGATGGTGCACCCTTGCTGGAAACACAAGAACAGTATGGCCTTGCTATCTTCTGAAGTGCTAGATGGAAATATGCTAAGAGTAGAATGGTGTAGAGGAGTCTTTCATCCCCGAGACCAAGATGTGGAACAAGGTGAGTGGGTATTTCACCACTGAGTTGCTCACAAGGGTTTGTACAACAAACCCCCAAAATGAATGCTCAAGAGCAATAACAAGTAATATACCAAATCTAGAATGAATAATAGGTGCACCCCATCCTCTTACTTTTAATTTTCCTTCTAATTCTCTATTGAGTTAGGTTAACTCCCAGGGTTAACTTCTAATCTTCTGTTGAGTTATATTTTACTCCTTTTATCCTTTTTCTTTCTCAAGTCAACTTAAAAATATAACTTTAGTCTAGTTGAACTTCCCCTTCAGTGTGAGACTATGACCTAGTGGGGGTGCCCAGGCCACTAAGTCTCCTCGTCACCTCTCTATCAAGAGGTGGGGGACATTACACTTTATCCATCAGTCCAAGTATGTTAAAGATATGCTTAAGAAATTCTAGTTAGAGGATTGAAAACCTGTTAGTACACCTATGACTGTTGGATGCAAACTAAACAAGAAAGATGAGTCCAAAGATGTAGATCCAAAACACTACAAATCAATGATTGGGAGTTTACTCTATGTAACAACTTCCAGACTTGATGTCAAGCATGTTGTTGGTATGGTGGCTAGATTCCAAGCAACACCAAAAGAGAGACATGTTCAAGTTGTGAAAAGAATCTTTAGGTATTTGAAAGGAACCATAGATCTTGGTTTGTGGTACCCTAGCAAGGATTCATTCACTTTAAAATCCTATTCAGATGCAGCTTGGGCAAGTTGTGTAGGTGATAGAAAAAGTACAAGTGGAGGAGCATTCTTTTTTGGAGAATCATTGGTAGCCTAGATAAGCAAGAAACAATCCTCAATTTCTCTGTCTATCACTGACGCTGAGTATAGTGCAACAATAGAATGTTGCACACAAGCGGAATGGATGAAGCAAACCTTACAAGATATCAAAATAGTGTTTGAAGAACCTACTACTATCTACTGTGATAATTCAAGTGCTATAATTCTCTCCAAGAATCCTGTCCAACACTCCAAATCAAAACACATTCCCATAAAATACCACTATCTAAGAGATTGGGCTAAAAATAAGAACATTAAATTGGAATATGTCCCAACACAAGAACAAGTGGCATATATTTTCACTAAACCCTTAAGCAGAGATGTATTTGAATATCTCAAGCAAAGATTGGGAGTAATCCCTCTTCGAATCTAATATCTCAAGAAAATAATACATTAATTGGCACCAATTCAGGGGGAGACAACAATCAAAGTCAGTAGGATTCATTTAGTTATGACAAGAAAAGTATGATTGCAGGAGGAGTTACCCGAGTTCAGATTCTGGTCAGAAGCATAAATACAGACGGAGATTTACCATAGGGGAAGCAACCATTTTCCATTGATGTCAAAGGGGGAGAGTAACTTTAGTGGAGTGAAGCATCATCACAGGGGGAGATTGTGTATGATGTTGGTTTGTTTCCATCAATGACAAAGGGGGGGATTGTTTGACATAGTGTCATTGATGTCAAACAATAGGACAGTCTAAAAAGATTAAATCTCAGGAGGGTTAGAGAATGAGGATCAAAGCTCAGAAGAGATGATGCGCATTGCAAAAAAATGATCAGATCAAGTCAAGACCATTGGATACACAAGCTCCAGATCAACGACATGGATAGATTGCAGAGAGCGAAATGATAATTAAACAATGTGTTATTTCCAATCGCACAATTATTCTAGATTATCATATATAATAGATTCAAATATCGAGGACTGTGGTTGATCCAACAAACGATCAGATTATGTCATGACCGTCGGATATGCAAGAGCAGATCAAGGGAAGGGATTGACTGTGAAGAACGAAGGGTGAACTAAAAAATGTGTTAATTCCAATCCCACAATTAGTCTAGACCGTCGATCGTCAGTTCCACTACCAACAAGCAGTTTTTCCATTGTGGAGATCGATGATAGGTTTAAACGTTGTGCTAGTTAGGACTCCACAATCATCCATGATCGGTGATCTACTCCGGGACAATTCTCAACCGATGAATCAAGTTGAGTGGAAGGATAGGATAAACAAGGAAAAAGGGCTAAGATCCTGAATACCCGAATTCCCGATAGCCATTGGATCACTTTAAGTGGAAGGATAGGATAAGAAAAGAAAAAGAGACATTGGATTTAAACCAAGGAAAAGAAGCATCACATACAGATTGAGTCATTGATCCAAGATCATGATCAATGAACAACATTCATTTCGGTTTAAAATTTGTGAGGAGGTCACACTTCAGGAAGTATCATGACTGTTAGATCAAGGAGAAGAATATGTGCTACATCAGGAGATCTACGTCAACAGACAATGTCAACATGGACACATTGCACATCCAGATAATGACACGTGTCAAGATGAAATCAACATTTCAAGTACGAGTAAATCATGAATTTGAGTCACACGTGGAAACCACTTGGCCCATTCCACGTCATCAATTGACGTCAGCAAGTTATGTCACTTCGGGAGTTTCACCACCAACAATTTACCTAAGTCCCGAAATCCTGAAGGCCGAAGTCCCGAAGTGGACATGAGTCGTCCAAACTGAAGAACACTTCAAGAGAATTGTCAACCGTTGAAGATTATGGAAACGCTTATGTTATTCAAGAGATTTGTAAAGAGGTTGGAAGTCACAAAGGACGAAGTCCCGAATTCCCGAAGTAAACGAGAATAATCCATCTCATTGGGAGATTAAAACGTGACCGTTGATTTGATAATTGATCAAGCATTCGCTTGGCCTAATGCCTGGTCACCGTATGTGGTCATATGGAATAAGAAAAATAAAGGTGAAAGATTATACAATGCTTAAATCGATAATCTGGTGGTTTGCGTTGTCGTTCATATGTAATAGTTTGAAGGAAGCGCCTCAGCAGAACTCGATTTTTTCTGTATTAATAGAGATTATGGTTAAGTTAAATGAAGAGGTGCAATGGTCCAAACGAAAGGATACAATGCATTATATCTCACACCAGTTTGAATATTATATAATGGAGATAGACTGGTGAGAAGAAAGTGTCTCTCCAGTCTGAATCATAAGATATATTAAATCACAGAAGAGGAGAGAGAAGCAGTGAAGACATGATACAAACATTTTCTAGATTCAAAAATTAAGGGTGGTTGGGTGGTGCAAGGGCAGGTTGGAGTCTGCAAGGGATTAGGTGCTTCCTTGTCAGTTGTAGCTGACTCAACAGGGGGTCGAAGCCTCCTACGAGTTGGTGCTTGTGAACAAGGGTGTAGGTGCATCCTGATTAGTTGGTGATGATCTGAGAGGAATAACATCTTCCTTCTATGTAACATGTAAAACAAAATTTTGCAGTTAATAGAAAAGAGTTTGTGGTTTTTCCCAATTGGGTTCCACAATAAAATATTGTGTTAAAATTGTTTTTGCATTAACAAAAGAATAATTGATAAAAATTATTGTGTCACTGATTCACCCCCCCTCTCAGTGACATGATCTGATCCTTCAATTAGTATAAGAGCAGGTCTCTTCACAAAAGTTTTAATTCACTTGAATAGAAATATGCATCAAAATGGATCAACAATTGAAGATGTCATAAAAAATCCCCCTGTTTGATGGTGGAGACTATGTCTTCTAGAGTGTTAGAATGAAAATTTATCTGATGTCCATTGGACTAGAAGTACAAAAATTAGTTGAAAATGGATATGATGTTCCAAAATCCACTCCCATAGAAGAATAAGACAAGAATTTGTTTTTGGAACATGCAAAGGATTTAAACACACTACAAGCTCGACTGAGTAAGAAAATCCTTGCTAAAGTACTAAACTGTAATAATGAAAAGAACTCTGGGATAAATTGGAAACAATATATGTAGGAGATTCCAAGGTAAAGAGGGCCAAACTCCAGACTCTCAAAGTACAATATGAAGGTATAAAAATGAAGGATGAATAAAATATCTCAGATTACTTCGAAAGAGTTGATAATATTGTTAATGAAATCATAGGTTTGGGAGTAGAAGTGTCAGACAATGAGCTAGTTGAAAATATAGTTGAAAATATACTAAGAACACTACCTATTCTATACAATCCTAAAGTGTCCACTCTTGAAGATCGAGAAAATCTAAATAAACTCACCATGGATGAATTGTATGGAATCGTCACATCCTATCAATTAATATTAGGTCATGAGAACCTTCCACAAGGAGAGGCAGCCTTCAAGGTGCTCAAGAAAACAAAAAATCAAAAGCAAAAACCTCAATCCAGCCATCATGAAGAATTTTATGTAGAAGAAGCCAATTTTATTAAAAAACTTTAGAAAGGATCAGGGAGGTACAAAGGAAAGATGTCTTTCAAATATTTTGATTGTGTCAAGGTTGGCCACTTTGTAGCCAATTGTCCCTATCCCAAGGAGGACCCTGAAGATGAAAAAGACAAAAATAAACAATACAAGAAGAAATAAAAACCCAACTACAAAAAAGGGTTTTACAAAGGGAAAAATAATTTTTACTCAAAAGAAGAAAACAACTGTTCATCAAAATCTAGTGACAGTGATGATGATGAAGTCCTTTTTCTAAGTATTGAAGAACGTAATAAGATAGAAGAAATTGAGCATGAGGAAGAGTAAAAATTTGAATCAGAGGTTAAAATGGAAGGAGAACTTCTTAGTGCCTTGGATGAATTAAGAAGATACAAAACCAGATATAGACAGCTGCAACTTTTTGGAGCTCAACAAAAAAAAAACATGAACAGAAAGAAAAAGAGATGGAGAAACTCATGAGCAACCTGAAAAACCAAATCCTAGAAGAAAATTCGATGGAAGAAAGTTTGGAAAAGTTTCTTAAAGAAAAACAAATAACCTGTGAAATAATGGAGGCAGAAATAGTTCACCTAAGAAAATAACTTGATGCAAAACTCATTGAAACAAGATATGAAGATATCTCTAAAATATTAGATAAGATTATTACCACACAAAGGGATTCACGTAATAAAAATGGAATATGTTATTCTCAAGAAGAAAACCAAGTTAACTCAAAATCTTATGTCACTGCTCTCCTAATTACATTGAAGAAGAAAGATGAAGAGAAGACAAGTAATGAACAGAACTCCAGAGGATTACTTCCACCCATCAAGAAGGAATAAAAGACAACACCAAAGAAGGTTTGTCAAAACAGGTTTCCTCAAATTTTATTTGGTTATTTCTTTGCATGGTCTAATTTCAGACACAAAGCTATGAATTGTAGAACATATAGAAGGAAAAAATTGAGGGTTAAGAACTATAACCTTAAATATAAGAAAATAGTAAATCAAGTTTAAAGTAGAAACTATAAATCTTTTTCACCTCTACAAGAAGGGGACCTAGAATGCTTTATATTTCATAACTATGGACATAAGGCCTGTAGTTTCAGATTAATGGAAGTCTCAGAAAAACCAAAGTTCATTAGAGAGAAAAAGAAGCTTTGGAAAGAAAACACATCAAAAGAGGAATATCTCATTGCCTTGAAAGCTCAAGATAAAGAATATCTCATTGCCTTGAAAGCTCAAGATAAAGAATATCTCTGGTATGTTGACAGTGGGTGCTCAAAATATATGACAAGAAACAAGGAAAATTTTTTGAACTTAAAGAAAAAAAAGGGTAAAGTTACACTTGGTGACAACGCTTCAGGTAATATACTTGGGAAAGGCACTGTGAGTTTGGGAAAAGACAAAACCAAGGATGTGTTGCTTGTTGAAAAACTGAAATCTAGCCTATTAAGTGTCATCCAAACTTGTGATAAGGGGCTCATTTTCATATTTGATTCCCAGAAATGTGAGATTAGGAGATAGGACTCAAGAAAATTGGTTGGTACTGCTCCTAGAACTCCTGAGAATGTATGTATATGAAATACAAAATTGAATGAGGAGTGTCATATAAATTTAGTAGATGAAATTTTTCTATGGCATAAAAGGTTGGGGCATGAAATTTGGATCAACTTTCATGGCAGTTCGTGTGGGGGACATCATTTTTGGAGGACCACAACTTACAAGATATTCCGAGCTGGGTATTTCTGGACCAGCCATTTTTCTTATGTTTGTGCGAAGGTTAGAGGTTGCATCAAGTATCAACAGTTTGCTGGAAAGAAGCAGCTCAAATCTCTGCCTTTGAAACCTATAATGGTTTCTGGACATTTTCAGCAGTGGGGTCTCGAATTTATTGGAGAGATCCACCTTTCCTCAAGTGGTGAGCATAGGTGGATTTTAAATTCCACTAATTATTTTACCAAATGGATAGAATCCATCCCTACAAGGAGTGCCTTCCACAAGATAATCATAAGCTTCCTTGAAGATATCATGTCCAGATTTAGCTGCCCAAGCATGATTGTTACAGATAATGTTGCCTCTTTAAGAGCTGAGCCACTAATTAATTTTTGTGAGCACTATGGGATTACACCGATCCATTCCACTCCCTAGTACCCTCAGGGAAATGGTCTAGCAGATTCCTTTAACAAGAGCCTCATAAATATCATCAAAAAATTGCTAGAAGACAACAAGAAAGCTTGGGAATCAATGCTGAAATTCGCCTTATGGGGTGATAGGATTACAATGAAAAAGGTCACTTGGCATTTCCCCTTTTTAGATTGTGTATAGGGTTGAGGCTATATTTCCTACTCAACTCGCCTTGCCTGTGGAAAAGTTCATCCAGGACTACCAAGAAGAAACTGATGATATGGTCAGGAGGATACTGCAACTAGTAGAAGTACAATAGACTAGGGAGAAGCTACTTGATAAAGCAGAGAACCATCAACAGAAAATAAAATGAGCCTTTGACAAGAGTGCAAGAAGGGAAGATTTTCAGCTGGGGGATCTGGTGCTCAAGTAGGATTCCCCCAAGCTAGAAAAATGAAAACATGGTAAATTTGAAGCCTTATGGACTGGCCCCTTCAATATTTCTGAGGTATTTTCGAACAACACTTACAAATTGTAGAACTTGGAGGATTCTGAAGCTTTAAGTGGCCCTGTCAATGGGCACTTTTTGAAAAAATATTTTTTCTGAATCATCACCAGTGTCCCACTATTGTAATTACCATTGCCTTTGTATTTGCATTTTGAATAAGAAACTCCATAACTCAAAGATAAGGCACTGAAGATGTGCGTTCTTGGCATCTCACATGGAGCATGCTATCCTGTGTGGAGCCAACGTTATCACATGAAGTCGTCAGGGGTCGTAGGTGCTTGTTATTAATACCTATGTCTGTAACCTTGCCCCATCTCTCTCTATCTCTTTCGTAGGCTATGTCCCAAGATTTTCCCTTCGACTGCTTAAGTCATTTTTCCTTTTTGTCTAACAACATGTTTTCCCTTGGTGTCTTTTCTGAATGAGCCTTAGCCCGAATCTTTTCTATTTTTTCCTAAGGATGAACACTCGTCACCTTTATTTCAATCACTAGTATTTCTATTCTCTCGAGCCCGCGAAAAATCATCCAAGTCTTTGTTCACACAGGCCTCAGCCATGGGCACAAAGTGCAATGCTCAAAGAGGTTCATTGTGGACTTGAATCAAGCAAGCAGGCAAGTTCAGTCTTCAATGACCAGGATCCCCTATGAAGTTCATATTAGAGACTTACGAGCGTTCAAAATTTCAAGGTTGCACGGGGTTTAAAATTAGATATCAAGCAAAGGTTGGGTCTCGACTATCGGATCTCATTAGGAGGAGATCGATGATGGGGAAACATTGTGGAAATAGGGACTTAAAAAGGTTGTAAAGGTTATTCATCCAAAATTCTGAATTCCCGAAAGTGAAGTCAATATGGGTGGTCAATCTAAAAGCCACGCTACCAGAGATAGGTGAATTCATGGATTCGAAGGATTTGCGAGGAGGAAGGCAAATATTTTGTGAAGCACGAAGTCGCAAAACTCTAAGGAGTTGAGCCTCAGGTCATAGCTTGAGGTCATATGGGAGGCGTGCCTAGGAGGAGAAGCTAGTGCACATTGCATGAAGCTAGCTGATTCTGAGTTTCAAGGAAGAAATCGCAGCTATCGATTGTGAAGCATATCCGATCGTCGGTCTAAGTAATGTGTTTCACTAATTCGGGTATCAGGAGATAGGGAATCAAGTCATGTGAAGACTCCTGAAACATGAAGTCCCATAAGCACTATTTGGGATAAGCGCCAGGTCATAGCTCGAGATTGCATGCAGAAAGGGGAAATGGAGAAGGAGATGGCACCTGAAGCTTGATATTTTGGAAGCATGAAGGAGGAAGGTTGTAGATTTCATAGGGCCTACACCGAGGGTCGAAAGGGCCTGTGTTAGTTACAAGGTGATACCCTCAAGGTTTTAAGGAACCATATTCGAATCAAGGAACCGCCAACAATGTATAGCAACCCCTAGGCATTAAGCCTCATTGTGATCCCAAGAAGAAACAATAAATGAAAACAAAGGAGTGGTGGTTGAAACCTTCACTCACTCCATAAATAAAAAGCATAGAAGGTCTGGTCATGGAGACTGAGCTGTCAACCCGAGGTACCCTGTGGACGGTTTTTTTCTGTATGCCCATACTGAGTTGAGTTTGCATCTGACAGGAGGATACACACACAGTCTAATAGAAGAAGGTGCAGACGAAAGGATTTGAAGGTAATGGCCAGATCACGTTCCCGGTAGTATAAGCTGATCTGAGTGTAAATCGATGAGTTCAATATTTTGTTAAGGTCAATTTTTGGTTGAGCAGAGCTCCCTATTTTGTAATATTTTGATACCAAAACTCTTCTTTGGTCATGTATCAAATCTGAGACTTTCGCATTAATATAAGTCAGTTTCTCTCATCTCTTTGTAAAAACCGTGCTAAAACACTCGGGCATGGAGGATAGAGTCGAGGGTTGTAGTTCTATTGTAATGTAGGTTTGATTACAGTATTGTTGTGACCAATTTTAGTTAGTTTTCTTGTTATATTATTTCCTCTTACGTTGAAAGGCTCGGGCATGGAGGATCCAGTCGAGTTGTTGTAGTTGCATTGTGATGTAGGTTTGATCATTATGCTGCTGTGACGTTTTTTATTGTCTGAAACTTGAGTTCAAGAATGCTCTTGAGCCTAAGTTTTTCTTCACCAAGCTGCCTGAAAGTCAGATGCCCATAGCAGTCTTGTTCACCTCTCTCACTAAGTCTTCCTTTTTCTCATACTTAAACTCAAATCAATGACTGAAATTAATGAGGCCCTCACTTCTCTATGCATTGGTTGTCCAATTTTTGTGTTAAAATCATTCTTATATTCAGTTTTGTCCATTTTACCTCCACTCATAAAACCAACATCCACCAAAAATTCTGATGGGTACTGGGCTTATCCTCTTGCAATCTGAGGGTGACTCTTAGTGCTAACAATATGAATGAGATAGAGTGATGAGAGGAAAGTGTCTCTGCAGTATGAATCAAAAGATATATTAAATCATAGAAGCAGGGAGAGAAGCAGTGAAGACATGCTACACAAGTTTTCCAGATTCAAAAATTAAGGGTGGTTGGTTGGTGCAAGGGCAGGTTGGAGCCTGCAAGGGAGTAGGTTATTCCTTGTCAATTGTAGCTGACTAAACAGTGGGTCGAAGCCTCCTACCAATTGTTGCTAGCGAACAAGGGTGTGGGTGTATCCTGATCAGTTGGTGCGGATCTAAGATGAAGAACATATTCCTTCTATGAAGATGTAAAACAAAATTTTGCTGTTAATAGAAAAGTGTTTGTGGTTTTTCCCAATTGGGTTCCACAATAAAATTTTGTGTTAAAATTTTGTTTGCATTAAAAAAATAATAATTGATAAAATTATTGTGTCACTAATTCACCCCCCCTCTCAGTGACAGGATCTGATCCTTCAATTGGTATCAGAGTGGGTCTCTTCAGAAAAGGTTTAAATCACTTGAAGAGAAATATGCATGATAATGGATCACGAGTTGAAGATGTCACCAAAAATCCCCCTATTTGATGGTGAGGACTATGTCTTCTGGATTGTTAGAAAGAAAATATATATGATGTCCATTGGACTGGAAGTATGCACATTAGTTGAAAAGGGATATAATGTTCCAAAATCCACTCCCACCGAAGCAGAAGACAAGAATTTTTTTTTTGGAACATGCAAAGGCTTTAAACACACTACAAGCTGGTCTGAGTAAGAAAATCCTTGCTAAAGTACTAAACTGTGATAATGCAAAACAACTCTGGGATAATTTGGAAACTATATATGTAGGAGATTCCAAGGTAAACAGGGCCAAACTCCAGATTCTCAAAGAAAAATATGAAGGTCTAAAAATGAAGGATGAAGAAAATATCTCAGAGTACTTCGAAAGGGTTTATAATATTGTTAATGCAATCAGAGGTTTCGGAGTAGAAGTGTCAGACAATGAGCTAGATGAAAAAATACTAAGAACACTACCCATTCTATACAATCCTAAAGTGTCCACTCTTTAAGATTGATAAAATCTATATAAAATCACTATGGATGAATTGTATGGAATCCTTAGAGCCTATGAGTTAATATTAGGTCATGAGAACCTCCCTAAAGGACAGGAAACCTTCAAGGTCCTCAAGAAAACAAAACATCAGAAGAAAAAACCTCAATCCAGCCATCATGAAGAATCTGATGTAGAAGAAGCCAATTTTATTAAAACACTTCATAAAGGATCAGGGAAGTACAAAGGCAAGTTGCCTTTCAAATATTTTAATTGTGGAAAGGTTGGCCACTTTGTATCCAAGTGTCCCTATCCCAAGGAGGACCCTGAAGATGAAGAAGAAAAAAATAAACAATACAAGAAGAAGGAAAACCCAACTATAAAAAAGGGTTTTACAAAGGGAAAAATATTTTTTACTCAAAAGAATAAAACAATAGCTCATCAGAGTCTAGTGACAGTGATGAAGATGAAGTCCTTTTTCTAGGTATTGAAGAACCTAATAATATAGAAGAAATTGAGCATCAGGAAGAGTCAGTAGTTGAAGCAGAGGTTAATATGGAAGGATAACTTCTTAGTGCCTTGGATGAATTAAGAAGATACAAAACCAAATATAGACAACTGAAAAGTTTTGTAGTTGAACAAGAAGAAACACATGAACAAAAAGAAAAAGGCATGGAGAAACTTATGAGAAACCTGAAAAACCAAATCCTAGAATCAAATAGGATGGAAGAAAGTCTGGAAAAGTATCTTAAAGAAAAAAAATAACTTGTGAAATAATGGAGGAAGAAACAGTTCACCTAAGAAAAGAACTTGATGCAAAACTCATTCAAACAAGATATGAAAATAGTTCTAAAATATTAGATAAGATTATTACTACGCAAAGGGATTCAAGTTATAAAAATGGAATATGTTATTCTCAAGAAGAAAACCAAGTTAACTCAAAATATTGTGCAGCTTCTCTCCTTAGTACATTCAAAAAGAAAGATGAAGAGAAGACGAGTAATGATCATAACTCTAGAGGACTACTTCCACCCATCAAGAAGGAATATAACACAACACCAAATAAGGTTTATCAAAACAGGTTTCCTCACATTTTCTTTGCTTATTTCTTTGTATGCTCTAATGTCATACACAAAGATATGAATTATAGAGCATATAGAAGGAAACATTTGAGGGTTAAGAAATATAAGCTTAAAGATAAACAAACAATAAATCAATTTAAAATCATAAACTATAACTCCTTTGCACCTCTACAAGAAGGGGACCTAGAATGCTTCAAATGTCATAACTATGGACATAAGACCAATAGTTGGAGATTAATGGAAGTCTCAGAAAAACCAAAGTTCATTAGAGAACAAAAGAAGCTTTGGAAAGAAAAAACATCAAAAGAGGAATGTCTCATTTCCTTGAAAGCTCAAGATAAACAAGATCTCTGGTATGTTGACAGTGGGTGCTCAAAACATATGACATGAAACAAGGACAAGTTTTTTAACTTAAATAAACAAAAGTGTAAAGTTACATTTGGTGACAACGCTTTAGGTAACATACTTGGGAAAGGCACTGTGAGTTTGGGACAAGACAAAGCCAAGGATGTGTTGCTTGTTGAAAAACTGAAACCTAGCCTATTAAGTGTCAGCCAAACTTGTGATCAGGGGCACATTTGCATCTTTGATTCCCAGAAATGTGAGATTAGGAGAGAGGACTCAGGAAAATTGGTTGGTACTTCTCCTAGAACTCCCTAGAATGTATATATACTAAATACAAAATTGAATGAGTGTCATATAAATTTAGTAGAAGAAAGTTAGCTATGGCATAAAAGGTTGGGTCACATGAAGGTATATTTCTTGGATATGCCTATGTCAAGAAAGAATATAGATGCTACACTATTAGATTACATAAGATTTTTGAGAGTGCAGATGTCATGGTGGATGAGTTAAAAAAAATAAGGATCAAACATCAAGAGACTATACTTGACAGTGAAGATGAAGATGAAGATGATGATGAGTCAGTTGGTACAAAAGCAAAAGAAGTAGAAGAGGATAAATAAGAAAATGAAAAGGATGATATGGATACTAGTGAAGACGAGGAATATATTCAAGAAGAATAGATAAGAGAAGAATCCCCAAGAAGAGACACAAAGACACCCTCAAAAATGACTCAAAGGAATCATCCTAAGGAACTGATTATTGGAAATAAAAGTGATGGAGTGCATACAAGAAGACAATTGTTGTATCAGATAGAAATAGTACTTTTGTCACATATTGAGCCCATATCAATCAAAGAGGCATGTAAATATGAAAATTGGGTCAATTCTATGAATGAAGAATTGGACCAGATTGAAAAAAAATCAAACTTGGGAACTAGTTCCAAGACCAAAAAATAAAAATGTCATTGGAACTAAATGGGTGTATAAAACCAAAATGGATGAGAATGGGAAATTAATCAAGAAAAAAGTCATATTGGTGTGTAAAGGGTATTCTCAGGTTGAAGGGGTATACTTTGAAGAAACTTTTGCACCTGTGGCCAGATTAGAGGCAATTAGGATGTTCTTAGCCTTCACCAGCTACAAAATTTTTAAAGTATACCAGATGGATGTCAATTCAACATTTCTCAATGGAAACCTGGAAGAGGAAGTATATATTGAGTAACCAGAAGGATTTCAATTAACTAACAAAGGATACTATGTATGTAAACTAAAGAAATCACTTTATGGGCTAAAACGTGCACCCATAGCATGGTATGCAAGGCTAGATTCTTGTTTACAAAAACAATGGCTCAAAAGAGGATCAACATACAACAATATTTATTGTAAAATTGTTGGTAATAACATGATTATTGTGGAAGTATATGTTGATGATATTATATTTAGCATTGATGATGAAAAATGAGTAAGGACTTTGCTAGAAGAATGCAACAAGAATTGTTGGAAGATTGGTTGTTGTCATTGATGTCAACCCTATTCATGGGTTTTGGACCGCAAGATTGATAAAGGTATTTGGACATGAAGGACAATGCACATGAATATTCAACACCCATGAGTGGATAGTATACATCATGATGTTTCCGGTGGTATGTGGCACGTCACGTGGATCCTCATGGTTGAGGAGAAATGAATTATTGAAGATGACAAAGTGAATTGAAGAAGGAAGTACATGTAGGCCCTAGAAATAATTAAAGAAACGAATTACAAAATAAGAAAGTGTCAGGTCAGCCCTAATGTTAAAAGGAAGTGACATAAATGGTATAAATAAACATCATTATACATTCATTTGATACAATTCAAATTTCATAGTTAATAAGAAGATAAGATGGTCGGATTTCAAGGGAGGATGAAGTCTGTTGGTGATGTGTTCTAAGGTATGCTATTTTCAGGTCATCTTACCATTTTTGCTATAACTTTTTTTCTAGAATGATTCAGATGGTGAAATCGCTATGGTATTGAGAATACATATCACAGTACCTTTGGTAAAAATTTCAGCTCTTGATTCCCTATAATTATGGAGATAAACTCTATTGAATATAGGGTTTGTGACCAGTCATGAAGCTATTCAATAAACATGTGTTTCTGGTAAAACAATCATAACTTTTTCATACATAATCCAAATGAAGTGGGACCACTTCCATTGGAAATATTACAGACTGTATCTTCTTGTGTGCAAGTTTTAGAATTGGATGTTAAATATTGAGCGCGGGGCATGCTGTACAATTTGGGTCTTATGAACAGACCATAATTGAATAAAGTCTACCATTCTTTCTATAACCTCTTTTTTGGGGAGGATTCAAGGAGTGAAAATTGGATGAGTTTCAGAAAATACATTGAGTAATATTATCTACAGGATCAAAGTACTCCAATAATTGAAGAATTGCAGAAATTGAAGAAGTCTCAGGAAGCATTATCAGGTTCTATGTGATGATTGGTTGATGGTGATGATTTAATGTAAAGTTTTATTATCTCTCATATATTCTTGGG
>SNQJ01S0015065.1:25348-37616 GCA_010110895.2 Picea sitchensis | reverse complement strand
TGTTAAAGATATGCTTAAGAGATTCCAGTTAGAGGATTGCAAACTTGTTAGTACACCTATGACAGTTGGATGCAAACTAAACAAAGAAGATGAGTCCAAAGCTGTAGATCCAAAACATTGTTAGAAAAATAGGACCATGGAGCAATAAAATAAAACAAATGCGAAAACAAAACATAGAAGACACACAATACAATTGAGACATAGATTTACAGGGTTCACCCAGTGTGGGCTACGTCCACCAGAGAAATTTCTAGGTCCTTCCTTTATTATTATCCAGCAAAATGAAGGGATACAAACTACATCAAAACCCATTGTAACTTCCTCTTCTTTCTCTCACAAGCTCCTCTCTCAGAATACAATATTTGCTATGATGCATAGCCACAAACAGAGGGTTTCCTTCTAGGGAAAAAAAACCTAACAAAATTTTTACCATTAGATCTACGACCTTATAATGAACGGTCTAGATTTACAATGAAATTACAATATATATTTACAAGGAAATTTTTCCTTTGGGGGCTTCGCACTCCCCGCGTGGAAGAGTATACATACTTCTGGGGTGTAAAGTCTTAATGGGGTATAAACACGGATGAAAAACACAAGACTTATGAATCGGGAAGATAATCAGGCTCCACAACCAACAAACACTACAAATCAATGATTGGGAGTTTACTCTATGTAACAGCGTCCAGACTTGATGTCAAGCAAGCTGTTGGGATGGTGTCTAGATTCCAAGCAGCAACAAAAGAGATCCATGTTCAAGCTGTGAAAATAATCTTTAGGTATTTGAAAGGAACCATAGATCTTGGTTTACGGTACCCTAGCAAGGATTCATTCACTTTAAAATCCTATTCAGATGCAGATTGGGCAGGTTGTGTAGATGACGGAAAAAGTACAAGTGGAGGAACATTATTTTTGGGAGAATCATTGGTAGCCTAGATAAGCAAGAAAAAATCCTCAATTTCTCTATCTAACACCGAAGCTGAGTATATTGCAGCATCACAATGTTTCACACAAGTGGAATGGATGAAACAAAACTTACAAGACATCAAAATAGTGTTTGAAAAACCTACTACTATATACTGTGATAATTACAAGCGCTATAAGTCTCTCCAAGAACCCTGTCCAACACTCCAAATCAAAACACATTCCCATAAAATACCACTATCTAAGAGACCAGGCTAAAAATAATAACATTAAATTGGAATATGTCCCAGCACAAGAACAGGTGGAAGATATTTTCACTAAACCCTTAAGAAGAGATGTATTTCAATATCTCAGGAAAATATTGGGAGAAATTCCACTTCAAATATAATCTCTCAAGAAAATAATGCATCAATTGGCACCAATTCAGGGGGAAACAAAGATCAAATTCAAGAGGAGTCATTCAATTATTACAAGAAAAGTATGATTGCAGGAGGAGTTACGCGAGTTTAGATTCTGGTCAGAAGAATAAATACAGAAAAAGCATTACCATGGGGGAAGAAACCATTTTCCATTGATGTCAAAGGGGGAGAGTAACTTCAGTGGAGTGAAGCATCATCATAGAGGGAGATTGTGTATGAAGTTGGTGTGTTTCCATCAATGACAAAGGGGGATATGGTTGGACATAGTGTCATTAATGTGTTGTCATTGATGTCAAAGAGTAGGAAAATATGCAGAGATTAAAGCTTAGGAGGGTTAGCGAATGAACATCAAAGTGCAGAAGAGATGACACGCATTGCAGAAACATGATCAGATCAAGTCAGTATCGTTGGGTATGCAAGCTCTAGATCAACGACAGGGATAGATTACAAAGAGAGAAAGGAGAATTAAACAACGTTTTATTTCCAATCCCGCAATTATTCTAGACCATCAGATCTAATAGATTCAAAGATCGACGATGATGGTTGATCCACAAAATGATTAGATTAATTCATGACCGTCGGATATGCAAGTGCAGATCAAGGGCAGGGATTGATTGCAGAACACGAAGGGAGAATTAAACAATGCGTTAATTCCAATCCCATAATTAGTCCATACTGTTGATCATCACCCGCCAAATAGATCTACGGTTGGCATCAGTTCCATTACCAACGAGTAGTTGTTCCATTGCAGAGTTTGACAATAGGTTTAAAAGTCATGCTAGTTGGGACCCTGCAATCATCCCTGATCTTTGATCTTCTCCAGGACCATTCTCGACCGATAGATCAAGTTGAGTGGAAGGATAGGATAAGCAAGGCAAAAGGGTTGAGATCCTAAATACTCGAATTCCCAATAGCTGTTGGATCACTTTAAGTGGAAGGATAGGATAAGCAAAGAAGAAGAGTCGTTGGATTTAAACCAAGGCAAAGAAGCATCACAGAAAGATCGAGTCGTCGATCCAAGATCATGATCAATGAACAACATTCATTTTGGGTTAAACATTTTGAGGAGGTTACACTTGGGGAAGTATCTTGACCGTTAGATCAATGAGAAGAATATGTGCCACATCGGGAGATCTACATTAGGAGACCACATACACAAGGATAGATGGCACAGTCAGATAATGACATGTGTCAAGATGAAATTGACATTTCATATACAAGTAAATAAAGAATCTGAGTGACACATGGCAGTCACTCGTCTCGTGCCACATCATCAATTGACATCATCAAGTTACGTCACTCCGAGAGTTTTACTTCGGGATTTTCACCACCAACAAATGACCTAAGTCCTGAAGTCCCAAAGGCCGAAGTCCTAAAGTGGACATGAGTCGTCCGATATGAGGAACACTTCGGTAGCATTTTCAACCATTGAAGATTATGGACATGCATCTATTATTAGATATATTTGTAAAGAGGTTGGAAGTCATGAAGGACAAAGTCTTGAATTCCCAAAGTAAACGAGAATCTTCCATCTCATATAGATATTAAATTGTGACCGTTTATTTTATAAGTGATCAAGCATTCGCTTGGCCTAGCATCTGGTCACCGCCTGTGGTCATATGGACTTAGAAAAATAAAGGTAAAATATTATACATTGCTTAAATCTATAAGGTCGTGGTTTGCGTTGTCGGTCATATGTAATGGTTTGAAGGAAACACCTCAACAGAACTTGATTTTTGTTGTATTAACAGAGATTATGGTTAAGTTAAATGAAGAGGTGCGATGGTCCAAACAAAAGGACACAATGCGTTATATCTCACACCAGTTTGAATATTATATAAATACGATAGAGTGGTGAGAAGAAAGTGTCTCTGCAGTTCGAATCAGAAGATATATTAAATCACAGAAGCAAAGAGAGAAGCAGTGAAGACATCATACATAAGTTTTCCAGATTCAGAAATTAAGGGTGGTTGGGTGGTGCAAGGGAAGGCTGGAGGCTGCAAGGGAGTAGGTGTTTCCTTGTCAGTTGTAGCTGAATAAACATGGGGTCGAAGCCTCCTACCAGTTGGTGCTGGTGAACAAGGGTGTGGGGGCATCCTGATCAGTTCGTGTTGATCTAAGAGGAAGAACATCTTCCTTCTATGTAACATGTAAAACAAAATTTTGCAGTTAATAGAAAAGTGTTTGTGGTTTTTCCCAATTGGGTTCCACGATAAAATATTGTGTTAAATTGTTTTTTGCATTAACAAAAGAATAATTGATAAAATTATTGTATCACTGATTCACCCCCCCTCTCAGTGACAGGATCTGATCCTTCAATTGGTATCAGAGAGGGTTTCTTCACAAAAGGTTTAAATCACTTGAAGAGAAATATACATCAAAATGTATCAGTAGTTGAAGATTTCATAAAAAATCCCCCTATTTGATGGTGAAGACTATGTCTTATGGAGTGATAGAATGAAAATCTATTTGATGTCCATTGGACTAGAAGTATGGACATTAGTTGAAAAGGGATATGATGTTCCAAAAGCCACTCCCATAGAATCAGAAGACAAGAAATGTTTTTGGGAACATGGAAAGGATTTAAACACACTACAAGATGGACTGAGTAAGAAAATCCTTGCTAAAATACTAAACTGTAATAATGCAAAACAACTACGGGATAAATTGGAAACTATATATTCAAGAGATTCCAAGGTAAAGAGAGCCAAACTCCAGACTCTCAAAGTACAATATGAAGGTCTAAAAGTTAAGGATGAAGAAAATATCTCAGAGTACTTCGAAAGAGTTGATAATGTTGTTAATGCAATAAGAGGTTTGGAAGGAGAAGTTTTAGACAATGATCTAGTTGAAAAAATACTAAGAACACTACTTATTCTATACAATCCTAAAGTGTCCACAATTGAAGATCAAGAAAATCTAGATAAACTCACCATGGATGAATTGTATGGAATACTCATAGACTATGAGTTAATATTAGGCCATGATAACCTCCCACAAGGAGAGGCAAGCTTCAAGGTGCTCAAGAAAAAAAAAATCAAAAGCAAAATCCTAGTCCAACCATCATGAAGAATCTGATGTAAAAGAAGCCAATTTTATTAAAAAACTTCAGAAAGGATCAGGGAAGTACAAAGGCAAGATGCCTTTCAAATGTTTTAATTGAGGCAAGGTTTTCCACTTTGGAACCAAGTGTCTCTATCCCAAGGAGGACCATGAAGATGAAGAAGACAAAAATAAACAATACAAGAAGAAGGAAAAACCCAACTACAAAAAAGGGTTTTACAAAGGGAAAAATAATTTTTACTCAAAAGAAGAAAACAACAGTTCATCAAAGTCTAGTGACAGTGATGATGATGAAGTTCTTTTTCTAGGTATTGAATAACCTAATAATATAGAATAAATTTTGGCATGAGGAAGAGTCATAATTTGAAGTTGAGGTTAATATGGAAGGAGAACTTATCAGTGCCTTGGATGAATTAAGAATATACAAAAATAGGTATAGACAGCTGAAACGTTTTGTAGTTGAACAAAAAGAAAAACTTGAACATAAAGAAAAAGAGATCGAGAAACTCATGAGCAACCTGAAAAACCAAATCCTAGAAGCGAATAGGATGGAAGAAAGTCTGGAAAAGTCTCTTAAATAAAAACAAATAAACCGTGAAATAATGGAGGCAGAAATAGTTCACCTAAGAAAAGAACTTGATGCAAAACTCATTCAAACAAGATATGAAAATAGCTCTAAAATATTAGATAAGATTATTACCACACAAATGGATTCAATTAATAAAAATGGAATAGGTTATTCTCAAGAAGAAAACCAAGTTGACTCAAAATCTTATGCAGCTGCTCTCCTCAGTACATTCAAGAAGAAAGATGTAGAGAAGACAAGTAATGAGCATAACTCCAGAGGACTACTTCCACACATCAAGAAGGAATATAAGACAACACCAAAGAAGGCTTATCAAAACAAGTTTCCCCACATTTTCTTTCGTTATTTCTTTGCATGCTCTAATTGAATGAGGAGTTTCATATAAATTTAGTAGATGAAAGTTGTCTATGGATTAAAAGTTTGGGGCACATCAACTTTGACAATTTAGTGAAAGTGAGCAATCTTGGGGCAATAAGAAATTTTCCAAAAATAATAAAGCCCTCAAATCCTATATCTAGACACTGTCAATTAGGGAAGCAAACTAGAATAAGGTTAAAAAAAAAGGAATAGTCAACCTCAAAACCTTTAGATCTTGTTCACATCGACCTCTTTGGACCTACAAGGACCAAGATTTTGCAAGGAGAGTCCTACTTTATGTTGTTCATTGATGATTTTACTAGAATGGGTTGGGTATGTTTTCTCAAGGAAAAATCAGAATCACTTAACAAATTCAAAGCCTTTAAGATCCTTGTTGAAAATGAAAAAGGGACAAAACTCAAATGTCTTAGATCAAACAATGGTGGTGAGTTCACCTCAAGAGAATTTAATATCTTCTGTGAAACCCATGGAATAAAAAGATAATTCTCTGCTGCCATAACACCTCAACAAAATGGGATTGTTGAGAGAAGGAATAGAATAGTCCAGGAATTTGCAAGGACTATGATCAATGAAGAAAAATTATTTGATGGATATTGGATGGAAGATGTAAGAACAGCAGTATACATATTGAATAGAGGTCAACTCATGATTAATAGTAATAATACTCCTTATGAACTATGGTTTGGAACAACTCCTTCAGTAAAATACCTCAAGGTCTTTGGAAGTAAGTGTTACATCAAAAGGCTTGATGAGAATCTCGGAATATTTGATGTTAGATATGATGAAGGTATATTTCTTGGATATTCCTCTACCAAGAAAGAATACAGATGCTACAATCTTAGATTACATAATATTGTTAAGAGTGCATATGTCTTGGTGGATGATTTAAAAACAATAGGGATCAAACATCAAGAGACTATACTTGGCAATGAAGATGAAGAAGAAGATGATGATGAGTCAGTTGGTACACAATCAGAAGAAGTAGAAGAGGATATATAATAAAAGGAAGAGGATGATATGGATGCTAGTGAAGATGAGGAATATATTCAAGAAGAAGAGATAAGAGAAGAATGCCCAAGAAGAGACACAAAGACACCCTTAAAATTGACTCAAAGGAATGATCCTGAGGAACTGATTATTGGAAATAAAAGAGATGGAGTGCATACAAGAAGAGGCATGTAAAGATGAAAATTGGGTCAAAGCTATGAATGAAGAATTGGACCAGATTGAAAAAAATCAAACTTGGGAACTAGTTCCAAGACCGAAAAATAAAAATGTCATTAGAACTAAATGGATGTATAAAAAAAATGGATGAGAATGTACAAGTAGTCAGGAACAAAGCCATATTGGTGTGTGAAGGTTGTGCTCAGGTTGAAGGGGTAGACTTTGAAGAATTTTTTTCACATTTGGCCAGATTAGAGGCAATTAGGATGTTCTTAGGCTTCACCAGCTACAAAAATTTTAAAGTATACTAGATGGATGTCAAGTCAACATTTCTCAATGGAAACCTGGAAGAGGAATTCTATATTGAGAAACCAGAAGGATTTCAATTAAGTAACAAAGGAAACTATGTCTGTAAACTAAAGAAATCTCTCTATGGGCTAAAACAAGCACCTAGATCATGGTATGCAAGGCTAGATTCTTATTTACAAAAACAAGGCCTCAAAAGAGGATCAACAGAAAGAAATATTTATTGTAAAATTGTTGGTAATAACATGATTATTGTGGAAGTATATGTTGATGATATTATATTTGGCAGTGATGATGAAAATTGAGTAAGGAATTTGCTAGAAGGATGCAGGAAGAATTTGAAATGTCCTTGCTTGGTGAACTAAATTTCTTCCTTGGATTACAAATAATACAGTCCAAAAGAGGATTCTTTATCCGTCAGTCCAAGTATGTTAAAGATATGCTTAAGAAATTCCAGTTAGAGGATTGCAAACCTGTTAGTACACCTATGACAGTTGGATGCAAACTAAGGAAGGAAGATGAGTCCAAATCTATAGATCCAAAACACTACAGATCAATGATTGGGAGTTTACTCTATGTAACAGCTTCTAGACCTAATGTCAAGCAAGTTGTTGGGATGGTAGCTTGATTCCAAGAAACACCAAAGAGAGCCATGTTCAAGCTGTGAAAATAATCTTTAGGTATTTGAAATGAACCATAGATCTTGGTTTGTGGTACCCTAGCAAGGATTCATTCAGTTTAAAAGATTATTCAGATGCAGATTGGGCAGGTTGTGTAGATGATAGAAAAAGTACAAGTGGAGGAGCATTCTTTTTGGGAGAATCATTGGTAGCCTAGATAAGTAAGAAACAATCCTCAATTTCTCTGTCTAGCAATAAAGTTGAGTATATTGTAGCAACATAATGTTGCACACAAGTGGAATGAATGAAACAAACCTTATAAGACATTAAAATAGTGTTTGAAGAACCTACTACTATCTACTGTGATAATACAAGCACTAGAAGTCTTTCCAAGAACCCTATCCAACACTCCAAATCAAAACACATTCCCATAAAATGCCACTATCTAAGAGATCAGGCTGAAAATAAGAAAATTAAATTGGAACATCTCCCAACACAATAACATGTGGCATATATTTTCACTAGATCCTTAAGCAGAGATGTATTTGAATATCTTAGGCAAAGATTGGGAGTAATCCCTCTTCTAATCTAATCTCTCAATAAAATAATGCATCAATTGGCACCAATTCATGGGGAGACATCATTCAAATTTAGGAGGAGTCATTCAGTCATAACAAGAAAAGTATGATTGCAGGAGGAGTTACCCGAGTTCAGATTTTGGTCAGAAGCATAAAGACAAATAGAGATTTACCATAGGGGAAGCAACCATTTGTGATTGATTTCAAAGGGGGAGAGTAACTTCAGTGGAGTGAAGCATCATCACAGGGGGAGATTGTGTATGAAGTTGGTGTGTTTCCATCAATGACAAAGGGAGAGATTGTTGGACATAGTGTCATTAATGTGTTGTCATTGATTTCAAGTAGTAGGAAAATATGCAGAGATTATAGCTCCGGAGGGTTTGCGAATGAAGATAAAATCTCAGAAGAGATGAAGCGCATTGAAAAAACATGATCAAATCAAGTTAGGATCGTTGGATACGCAAGTTCCAGATCAACGACATGGATAGATTACGAAGAGTTAAAGGAGAATTAAACAACGTGTTATTTCCAATACCACAATTATTCTAGACCATTAGATCTGATAGATTCAAATATGGACGACTATGGTTGATCCACCAAACGATCAGATTAAGTGACAACTATCGGATATGCAAGCATAGATCAAGGGAAGGGATTGATTGCGGATCATGAAGGGAGAATTAAGAAATGCGTTAATTCCAATCCCACAATTAGTCTAGACTGTCGATCCTCACCCATCAAATAAATCTACGGTTGGCATCGGTTCCAAAACCAACGAGCAGTTTTTTCATTGTAGAGATCAACGATAGGTTTAAATGTCCTACTAGTTGGGACCCCACAATCATCCCTGATCGCTCATCTACTCTGGGACCATTCTCGACCGATGGATCAAGTTGAGTGTAAGTATATAATAAACAAGGAAAAAGTGGAAGAATAGGATAAGAAAAGAAGAAGAGTCGTTGGATTTAAACCAAGGAAAATAAACATCGCAGACATATCGAGCCATCAATCCAAGATCACGATCAATGAACAACATTAATTTTAGGTTAAAATTTGTGAGGACATTACACTTCTAGGAATCTCACTTCGGGATAACTTGGAAGTGGAGAAATCTAATTACCCGAAGTCCCGAAGCAGATATGAGTCATTTGATCAAAGGAACACTTCGGGAAGTATCATGACCATTATATCAAGGAGAAGAATATGTGCTAGATCGAAAGATCTACGTCAGCAGACCACGTCAGCAAGGACACATGAAACAATCAGATAATGACATGTGTCAAGATAAAATCGACATTTTAGGTATGAGTAAATCACGAATCTGAGTGACACGTGGCATCCAATCGGCCCATGCCACATCATCAAGTGATGTCAACAAGTTACGTCACTCCAGGAGTTTTAGTTCGGGAGTTTCAGCACAAACAAATGACTTAAGTTCTGAATACCCAAAGGCTGAAGTCCCAAAGTGGACATGAGTTGTTCGATCTAAAGGAAATTTCAGGAGCATTCTCAACCGTTGAAGATTATGGAAGCATGTCTGTTATTCGGGAGATTTGTAAAGAGGTTGGAAGTCGCGAAGGACTAAGTCCTAAATTCTCGAAGTAAACAAGAATCCTCCATATCATCGAGAGATTAAAATGTGACTGTTTATTTGATAAGTGATCAAGCATTCACTTGGACTAGTGACTGGTCACCACCTGTGGTCATATGGAATAATAAAAATAAAGGTAAAATATTATACATCAGTTAAATCGATAAGCCCATGGTTTTCATTATCGGTCATACGTAATGGTTTGAAGGAAGCGCCTCAGTAGAACTCGATTTTTGTTGTATTAACATAGATTATGGTTACGTTAAATGAAGATGTGCGATGGTCCAAAATAAAGGACACAATGCATTATATATCACACCAGTTTGAAGATTATATAAACAAGATAGAGTGGTGAGAAGAAAGTGTCTCTGCAGTCTAAATCAGAAGATATATTAAATCACAGAACCAGAGAGAGAAGCAATGAAGACATGATGCAAAAGCTTTCTAGATTTAGAAATTAAGGGTGGTTGGGTGGTGCAAGGGAAAGTTGGAGCCTGCAAGGGAGTAGGTGCTTCCTTGTCAGTTGTAGCTGACTAAATAGGGGGTTGAAGCCTCCTACCAGTTGGTGCCGGTGAACAATGGTGTGGGTGCATCTTGATCAGTTGGTGTTGATCTAAGATGAATAACATCTTCCTTCTATGTAACATGCAAAACAAAATTTTGCGGTTAATATAAAAGTGTTTGTGGTTTTTCCCAATTGGGTTCGATGATAAAATATTGTGTTAAAATTGTGTTTGCATTAATAAAAGAATAATTGCTAAAATTATTGTGTCACTGATTCACCCGACCCTCTCTGTGAAAGGATCTGATCCTTCAAAGCATACCATATAGGAGTCAATTTGAGAGAATACTAGAGCACAAATAACATTTTGTAGTAGCCATTTAGGCCACAGTGTCAAAAGGAACTCCATAGTGGGTGCCCTTTTCCTTGTAATTGAACTTCATAACTAAAGAAAAGAGAGAAGAGGATAGGCCTCACCTTCTAGATGGGTTTTCTTTTGTATTTAGTTTCCTATGATACATATTGTGTTCAATGGTGTGGATGGTGTTTTTTTTGCTTGTTTTTTCATTTCGATTTTAGATGTTTCTTAAATTCAATAACCGAGTTAGTAATAATTAATCTGGGATCTAAGGAAATAGTTTACATAATCTAAGATTTCAAAATATACAAGATTTTTTGTGATGAACTCTTCCAATAGAATATCCACAGTAGTTTATATACTAGAACATTTCATTACATGTAAGAAAAAGAATGACAAAATGAACATAGTTGTTTTTCTTTTAGAGAGATTCCTCATTTACATGGTTTACCAAGAATTTTAACCTCACAAGGAAAATACATTTATCGATAATTTTTGGAGGAACTTGTGGAAGAAACTTGACACAAAGTTTCATTTCAGTTATGCATATCATCTGCAAACTAATAGACAAATCGAGTTAGTTAATAGAAGCATTGAAAATATATTGAGATGCTAGGTTGGGGAGAAAGCAAGGCAGTGGGATTTGGTGTTAGAATAAGCTAAATTTGTGTACAAAAATTCAATCAACAGATCTATAGGGAAGAGTCCTTTACATATTATGAATGTAATATCACCAAGAGGAGTGATTGGTTTTGCAATATCACTTCAATAAAGAAACAATATTGCAAATGAAAATTCATTTTTTGAACATATCAATAAAGTGCAAACGAAGGTGTAGCAGTAACTACAAAAAAGTAGACAAGGTTATAAGAAAAGGGTTGATGTAAAATGGCCAATAAATAAGTTTGAGGACAGAGATATTATGTTAGCCACTCTAAGAGAGGAATTTTTTCCATAGTTCGCTTAGCTAAACATGAAGAAAAGAGGTCCTTGAAAAATCTTGAAAAGACTTTAGATAATGATTATGTGATCGAGTTGCTTGAGGGCTTGTATATCTCACAAATATTCAACATGGTTGATTTATATGAGTTCCATGAAGACATATTGAATAATGATGAATATATAACTAATTATAAAGAGTATATCCCAAATCATGAGGGGGATGATATCATAAAAATCTTGGAAGAGAGATTTAGAAAAATAAAGATAAGCCATAGAATAAAGGAATATTTGGTTCATTGGGAAGGTGAGGGTTGGAATAAGCCACTTGGATATTGGAGGTTGTTGGCTTACTTTCATGCATCCTTCTTAATGTTGGGGGGTTGATGACCCATTGTTCATGCAAAGTTTACCAACAAAAACCCCAAGGCATTAATATATAAATCCTCAACGCAAGAATGAAGAAGGTCTTTCCTGAGACACCATGAGAATCATAGAGACCATCTGTTCTTGTGTCAGTGATGAAGGG
This sequence comes from Picea sitchensis, assembly GCA_010110895.2. Lineage (NCBI taxonomy): Eukaryota > Viridiplantae > Streptophyta > Pinopsida > Pinales > Pinaceae > Picea > Picea sitchensis. The sequence continues at coordinate 25,659 of SNQJ01S0015065.1, read as the reverse complement.
TTAAATTATAAAGGGAATCCACTTGGGCTAACATTCATGCATTCCATTGTAATATAATTAAATAATAACAACATGTAACATTAATTCATACATTCATTGGACACATAATCATCACAGTACATGATAGGAATAGTTGCAACTTGAATTTTATTTATTCATCAAATCACATAGATGGACCATGAGACTCATCAATTATTAGAAACAATGTCCTACGTTATCATACATTCTCACATTAGTTCATTACAAGGAACCCTGCACTTTCTCTCTGTTAGGTAGCTAGAGAGGTAGTGGGGGGTCCAAAGGGCCCATAG
>SNQJ01S0015065.1:3523-25338 GCA_010110895.2 Picea sitchensis | reverse complement strand
CCTTAGGTGACCCCTTTGGTGGTAAAGGGATGTTGATTATATCAAAAGGAGGTCAAAAAGGGTGATACTGGCATATAGTTGGAGGTCAATGGTACGTAGTATGGGCGAAGAACATAGTCAAAACCGGGGACCAACAATTCCCATTTGCTTTATATCTACCCCATGAATTGTTCTTCCATTATTCTAGGATGTTCATGGACTTGCAACTACATATTATGCTGATATTAATTTTCATCATCCCATTATTATTCAGATCCCCGTGATCCAACTCCTACATGACCCAATTATATTTCTAGTGATGTTTTCTGAGTAACCTTGGATAGTTAACATCAAATTCCTTCTTGAGGTACTTGATTTACCCTTTCCTTATCTGATCATATCAACACTTGGAATTGCTTGCTGACTATTACGTTTCCTTGTCTTGACCAATATGATTTTAACCTGCCTTGCACAATCCACTTCTATCATGCCATAATGATACCCTCCATCCCATGCTTCCATCGTGCACTCTGATAAACATAAGGAAAGAATTACTCTATAATTTCATAACTAACCATGGATACGATGCACTCTTTATCCATATATGCATTAAGCCTCTTTCTTTATTTGATTACTATCATTTTGATAGTCAATTCCTTTTATAATAGATCTGACTCCAATTCATTTCTTAAATTTTATATTGATTTCTTTGGGAGTGTTCACTAATTCATTCACTACATGATCTATTCCTCTGCCCAGATTCCATTGAATACTTGACTAACATGAGAAGACTTACCGTAGTGGCTTCCAAAGAATTTATGGCTGTGCCAAGATTCATACCTTAACCTTTTGTAGTCTTGTATTATGATAATCTTCTAAAATATATTGTCATAGAACTCATTCCCTGAGTACCTCTGCTTAATTTTAAATAAACTTTGTTAGGTTAACTGACTCAACAATTTTATGAAAATATGAACCATTCTGGTTCAATAATACATATAAGAATTATTTCTTCTGATTTCCTGTAAATTTGAATTCCTTGATCAATTTTTTGGGTGGATATTTAGATTCCACTGTTCAATATCTTTCCAACGCCTACTCCCATGCTCAATTCTGAGTCTTGAGCAAAAAGTTATGGCTGATTGAAAATTGTCCAATATTTTTATTTATTTTTGTTCATTCTTCAACTTGCGCAACTCTGCATTGTAATATGCATTTTTTCACCTACTCCTTTGGAATTTTGTGGGATCTCAATTGGGTTTATTAATATACATTTTATGGACACTCTATCCAAGTTTCACCTCATTCTAGGTTTTGGGTTGCTAGTTACAACCCGCTGAAGTTCTAGGCCAAAATACCATACTTTAACTGATATGCTACAGGTACCTTATTTTCCATATTAAACACTTTTAACATGCCCAGAAATTTAATTCAGCTCTTGGAATGTCTTCTATGATTCAAGATATTTCTATTGACTACTCCTGCACCTCAATATGATTCTGGAGCAGAGAGTTATGGCTCTTTGACATTAGATGGGTCTTAATATTTACCCTCCACTGTTTGTGCTGTAACTTTCTCATAAAAGCTTCGTTTGATGAACAATTTACACCATTAGAAATCTCTCTCTGAGATCTTTTATTTGATCTACAAAGGCATAGTGTACGTTTGGTACACCTATGTCTCGTGGTTTTTGAGTTGCTCAAAACGCTCTTAAGGCCTTTAAAAACGTGCTGTAAAAGATGGCATTCAAATGATATAAAACATCATAGAAAATCACTGGTTTTCTACTGTTATTTGCCCTTCAAAAAAAATCACGTGCACATATATCAACCAGTGAACCCATATTCACCATGCACAACAAAAACACAAGGTAAATTGTGCTTCACGCACTTTTGAACCATTGTGTATCACTTCTCTGTCCTGCCAATAACTTGCGCGCACTACATTTGTGTCGCGCGCCAAAATCCACTGCACAATTTTGGTTTCTGTACTAATACCTGTTGCGCGCAGTTTTTGTATCACGCAATGATATTCCGGAATTTTACTCTACGCACTGCACCATGCCATAGTTTAGTACGCCCCCACCGCGCACCAATACTCTGCGCGCACCATTAACTAAGTTGTCGCGTGACAAGATTATACTCATATTGCACGCACACAAACCAAACTCCTCTGTGATATGCCAATACTGTGCACACCACACGCGCCATTATTATGAATGTCCACACAACGCAAACTTCTTATGCATATGCACACTGCACAATGCCAACTTTAGCGCGCACACACGCACACTAACGTTTTTCTACGTGGTGCCAAATTTAGCACGTGTACCAGGACACCAACATTTTTCCGCGCGGTACCCAATTTTCACATATCATAATCCTTTTACTGCACATCCTGCATTTTTAGCGTGCCCACCTGTGCACATTTACCTTTATGCACATCGATTCCTCGTGAATTCCGCTGCAGAAATTGGGGCTTTTTCCTAACTTTTTCCACAATTTACCATAGACATTATGCAACCACGAAATTTGTTCAATTTCACCCCGATAATACCAATTCAACCTCTGCAAAAAAAAATCATTGTGGGTTGACATTTCTGGAACGAATTCACCCAGAATCCATTCACAAATTGGAAATTTTAATTACAAAACTCGCTCCAACGGACATGGCTTCCTTGTGACCTCAAATTCAACCAATTCCAGGTTTGAATTTTCTAGAAAATATATTAAATCAATAATATCTCACCACATGGATGAATTTCCCAATTTTCCCATGAATTTAACTACAGAAATTGGGGCTTTTTCCCAATTCCACACAATTGTTGTTACTTTTTACCATGGACGTTCCGTAATTTGAAATTTGGCTGCTTCGAAATAAATCCTCTGTGAAATTTCACTTTAACTTAAATTGCTCGGCCCATCCGTCTTAGTGTTGAAAATTGAACCTATGATACCAAATTGTAATGTCCCCGACCACCAACAGGTCGGGCAATGCCACTACTCAGACCACTTAACTTAGCTCTGAAAACCATTTTGTAACGTTTCAGACTATCCATGCCGGGACACGCTATGCTAGAGAACTCTTTCGTTCTCTCTGCAGAACATAATGTAACATACCCAATATCCAACTGAGTTATGCCACATACAATTTTCTATCTGGATGCAATAACAATATATACATATAGAATTCTTGCGGAAGCATTTATATATATAACGTAAACAGTCAAATACATCTGTAAATGTATAGATTCATATTGAATAACAATAAACGCATACATACAACATATACAAGAAATACCCATAAATATAAACACAATTATAAATCATACACAGGATAAATCCATAAAATAACAATGCAGCATGTAAATTTATCACCCAATTGGCACTTATCTTGGTAAGAATGTCACCAACTGTGTGCAGACCTTCCATGAACCTCCCAGCCTTAGACTACACTATTCATCACTCTCAACAGTGAGTCACCCCCGAGCTGGGACTAAACTCCACCCGGGTAAAGGGTTCCTAACCAGGCTAATGGCTCATGGAAAACAGGAAAGACTCTATCTTAGGTTCTCACTCAACTAACAACCTACAACCTCTCATTCCCCACATGCTTGTCCCACCCAAGGAAGTGTGCCCCTTCTTTGTTCAACAGTCCTTTGACTGCCCCACTTCCCTTCCAGGGCTTCAACAACAGGCCAGACCAGAAGTCTCAGAGCATTGTAGTTGCAGTTTAGCATCTTCAGGAAATCGATCCCCAACAATTCTCTCACTCCGAGAATTGCTCACGGGCCTAACAACCCGCCTCTTCAATATCCCATGGGCCTGACAACCCGATTCTTCAATCCCGCTCCAAAGTTAACTAGGTGCACCAACAGAAAAAATGGTTATGAAAGTAGGTTCAAGTACAATGACAAAAAGTATGGAGGATAACTGACTGCGTGAGTGAAAAATGGTCATGTCATCATGGTTGAATGATCGAAGGAATCAATGGTCTGAATGAAGGAAAATATGACGGAAGAGTGTCCCCAAAAGAACTAAGTCACAACAATATGTATGCATGTCCCCAACGTGACACTTGTCATGTTGGGAGCTACTTTGGCCCACTTGTCCCCAACTTTGAAACTTAGGATAAAATAATTATCCATACTTTTATACTTTAGGAAATATTAATATAATATTCCTTTTTGGATCAAGCTCCCTAGCTTAGCCCCTTTTCCTAAATTTTGTCCCTCCCTTTCCCTAACTAGTGGAGTTTAGTCCCCCATCTCTTTTATCATGGTTGGTCTGCATGCAACGATGTATTTATATTAATTATGAGACATGTAGAAAAGCAGGCGCATTGGCCTTTAACATCTGGGCTCTCCAACCTAATCAAAATATAAGAATCATAGCTTATAACCACTGGCTCATCAACCTATAAAACATAGCATATACACAAAGGCTCGCTAGCCTCACAATTGTGCGCACTCAAGTTGTTGTGCGTGATATCTTGGGATGTGCATCATTTTACTACGCAATACATGCGCACACTACACCATGGAAAATGCAAGCCAAAAATATATCAAATAGCTCGCCAGCTTAAGTACATTATTACATTTATAGTTGGGATTCTACCTAGGGATATTACACATTCATACATCACAATTCACATTTCCCAATAATGAATACATGATCTCTATATATACCTATTCACACTTGCACATGAGGTCCCTTTACGATTAGGCCAACCCTATTACATATATATCAACACATTACATGTACATTTAGGCCCATATATTCCCCCCCTTAGGTTCATATTATATACATTTATCCCTATCTATGCTCCCCTTGGGTCATAACACAAAGGATTGGTCGAGGTGAACAATTGGAGAAGAACCATAGACCCACGATTTATTCCCACAAGCTAGTATATAACAATTATGATCCATCGTATTGGTGATGTGCCTTTTGCAACGTGGAATCATAATTGATCATGTACCTGGGCTGTGCATGATTTGGTTGGACAGAATTTCTTGACCTTTCAGTGTGGTGTAGCATTAGGTAATTCATCCTAATCCCATGTGAGTCCTCTGTCAGATTGGGTACCTAGTATGTGAGTCATAATTTCACCCAAAAGTGGGAATCTTGGGAATATGCAAAGTTGTCAATCTATCCAGTCCTTCTGTGTGACTGGATCGTGTTTTGTGCTTCCAAAATGTTTAATTATGCCAACTATGTACCTGCCTACTTTCTATACACCCTACTCTATGTCTATCCTACACTAACTTTAGGCTTGATAAGCACTTCTAAATACTAGGTGACCCTTGCAGGCCATAGTACACCTTCAATATGCTTCCATTGACAATTCCATTGAGAGGTTGTCCCTATAATGTGGCCATATTGGATATGCCAACTTCATTAATGTAGACTAGGTGAAAAGGACCTAACCAACACATGCATAGCTTGCCAGGGTGTTGTAAATATTTGTTCTCTTATAACAACACTAAAGAGCTTGACTGCAAAATTTTGTGGTGAATGTTGTGATCATGCCATTCCTTCTATATCTTCTTCTCGATAACCTCACCGAATCCTACCACTAGGTGATCCTCATCCAGATCCATTAGCTCATCTAATCTTTGTTGAAGTGACTGCTCATTGGTCATGCTGGTGGCTATAGAAATGCATAGGTTGGGAAAATTAAATTCGAGTGGCGTGACTACTTTTGTTTTGTAAAACAACCTGAAGGGGATACACTTCATCAATAATTTAAAGCTTGTTCGATATGCCCACAAAAACTCATGGATTCATTGATCCCAATTTTCATGCTACACATTACAAATTTTAGTTAAAGCATGCTCTAAAATATTATTGATAGATTCAACTATACCAATAGCTTGTGGATGATAGGGGGTGATCTTCTGGAGGTGGATCATGAACTCCTGAGTGAGTTCTTAGATGATATCGTTAAGAAAGTGAAATCCCTGGAAGTTGATCAGGATTCAACACCTTTAGGAACCCAAACCTAGTGATCATATTCTCAAATATGAACCACGCCATCATATCTACATTACAATCCTTCACGGCTATGGCCTTGGCCCATCTTGTTGAATATTTTTTGGTTGTAATGATATAGCGCACACCCATCCTACATATAGGAGGCTTGATGGTACCCACAAAGTTAATGACCCACTTATCAAACAACTTCAATGTTGTAATGGTAAACAAAGTAAGTTCATCTCTTCAGTAGGGCTTCTCAATGCATTGACATATGTTGCACCATTTACAATACTCCTTGGCATCAATGAATAGTGAGGGCCACCATATCCCCATGCGCAACAACTCATGTGTCATGGCCTTACCAGTTCTATGACCTCCTTCAATTCCTTTGTGCACTTCATACAAGAGTGGTTCACGTTCATGATCCAAGGCCTATTGGGGAACAATGCCAATAACCCCCAGTTTGTATAATTTTCTAGCAATCAACTGATAGTCAACACTGCGGGCCACCAGTTGATGAAATTGGGCCTAAATGTACTCTTCGGGCCTATCCTAAAGTGAGAAACTCTCTGATATTCACTATTTGATCAAGAACCACCTCTACTCGAAATAGTTGTGCATCGGGGAGTTCATCATCAGGGCTCCTACCAGCTTCTTCAGACTTAGTCCTTGATAGATGATCTCATCTGACATTGTGTTTTCTAGATTTGAAAACCACTTCAAACTCAAATTATCAGAAGATAAACAGTCAACGAAATATTCTCCCCCCCAAACATTGTCTTATTGACTATATACTTGAGCACTGAATGGTCCATAAATAATTTGAAAGGAGTTCCCAACAAGTAGTGTCAAAATTTTTGTAAGGCATATACCATAGCTAGGCCCTCACATCAGTCATTGTATAATTATTATTAGAATCAGACAACTTGCAACTAGAAAAGTAGACTATATGATCAACATTCCCATCACCAACCTGGACAATAACTACTCCTAGCACAATTGACGAAGCATCTATGTGAACATGAAATATTTTGGACCATTCGAGGAAGACTAGGATCGACATAGTGACCAACATCTCCTTAAGGGTATCCAATGCTTCCTGGAATTCCTGCGTCTAGATGTACTTAGTTTCTTTACACAATAGCTTCTCAAATGGTGCAACACTATTTTCATAACTCTGAATGAACTATCAGTAATATCATGTATGACCCAAGGTGGCACGTAGCTCCCAAACGAAAGTGTAGGCCACCATGTCCAATAGGAAAAAAATATTTTCTTGGTCGAAAAACAATTCATCTTTTCAAACGACATGCCCTAATAACATCCCAAATGGCATGAAAAAGATGCACTTCTTCAAATTTAGCGAAATATGGATCTGGCAACATCTATCTAGCATCAAGAGAAGGTATTTCATGTGCTCTTTTAATAAGATGAATATCGTCCAATCATCTAGGTAGAGCTCAAGGAACTTGTGAATAAAGTATTTGAGCGCGACGACCACTATCCTAAAAAATACCACGAGTGCATTTTTCATCCCAAAGGGCATCATCATATAAGCAAAGGAACCCCACTCTATTGAAAATGCGATCTTGGATTGATCTTCCTCAGTGATTTCAACTTGATGATATCCTGAAAAGCCATCTATGAAGGAATAGACTTCATGTCATCCAACATTTTTGTGGAACCTCATCGGTGAACGAAGTAGGGAACAAATCATGTACAAAGGAAACATTAAGGCTCCACAAATAAATGTAAATATAGATGTCTCCTATCTTCTTTGGCTACACCACCATTGGACTAATCCAATCGACTAAGTCCTTCATTGGAACAATGATTCTAGCATTCAACATCTGATCCAACTCCTTTAGCACCTTTTCCTTATACTTGGGATTCAAGTAGTAGGGTCTTCACTTAACTAGTTTAGCATCTGGATTGAGTTGAATTCACATGGCCCCAAGGGAATTGATGATTCCCTTCATCTCCAAGAATCTCCAATGGAACAAATCCTCATATGCATTTATTATATCTACCACCTAGGTGACAATCTTATCCCAATAGTCTCTAATGATAGAAATTTTTGGTGCTTCTTCAGTTCCAATATTATGCTTGTTTGTATTAATCGTAGTTCATCATAGCCATCTTCATTTCTTTTCCTTCCATTGCATGCATGTCCTTGGATTATTTGATATGTATGCCTCTTGGGACCTCTTCATCAATATCATCCAGTTCGACGTTCCAACAATGCATGCATTTTTTTAATTTTACTACCAACTGATGATACAAGTAAACAACTTTCATCATGGCCTCCTTTGGTTGGCGATGGAAGATGAAGTTTTTGATCTAGAGGAGTTCATGCTTCTGGGTAGGGGCCTCTACCATGAATATGAATGTTGTACGAAATTGTGCACTTACATGATCCCAATCTACTATGTTCCTCTTGAGTTCCTATTGAATGTACCAACTCCTTGGGACCATATCCATTTTATGAATAAACTGGTGGACCCATTGGGTATGAGGGATATTCTTCGTTCCCTTATACTTATTTCCAAATCAAAGTTAGAAATGGGTTGGAATCTGACCTTTATAAATTCAACCACCTGTGCCCAGCCCTATATATTTGTGTGATGTGTCGCCCACTAATGAATAGTTGTTCCTCATACTACATAATTAATTGTCTGAAGGTTTCGATCTTCGAGAACATGTTTCTCCATCTATACTGAGAATACTTCTATCGACCTCGTCCCATCAAACCCGAGGGAATCACATAATTCAGAGCCAGTCCATTGCACTTGTTTTTTTATCTGTGCACATCTCCATGTAGATACCTCATACAACTTATGCTACCACCTATCCACGACATCTTTCGAATTAGTATCATAAGACTTCACACTTCTCAAACTCAAATCCCCATCTGCTATGGGATTGATATAATCTTCCCTACACCCTGTGATGTGGTAGATATTTTCAATAACGGAGCTTTGTTCATCCTCATTCATTGGATCATTATATATGTAACCTTCATTAGGATCTAATGGTGCAATCATGTGTAAGGTGTCTATCTTAAACGACATATGTCGCTTCTTTAGATTCAACACAAAATTGTTATCGAAATCCCAATCAATTCCAGGTAGGGAAGGGTAGAGATTTGTGTCATCCATGATCTTGATCACTTCAAAATATGTTTGTATTCACCCCTTCTATGTTCACCTCGACTTGCTCCAGTCGACCTATAGGATAAATTATTTGTTTATTCGCTAATTGAATCTGAATGAGAGACCATACCAAGTTTGGTTTATGCATCAAATCCCAGGTTTTCTTAGGCAATATGTTCACATTAGATCTCAGATCCAACATGAATTCATACATCTCTAGCTTCCAAGTTCAATTGTCATCTTGAACTCTCTTCATATTTACTTATGTTTATTGACCTAACATAGATCCCTTTCTCGTAAGGGGATTGATATAGCTATATCCACCCTTCTTCCCCCATGTAGGTCGCTAACATATGCATCAATTTTCTTGCACCGTCACGATCATTTAACAACTTCATACAACACCACAAGAAGTTACTTCCTTGGTATGCAGTTTATTTTTCACGATCCATGTCACGTAGTGATTCTTCTTGTGCCATGTGCTTCATCTCTTCACACATGTGCTCCTCTATTTCTCTATGTTCAGCTCATCACAATTATTCTTGTTTTCAAGATTCTTCCAATGACCTTTGTGTTACATGTTGTATCTCCTCACACAAACAACCTTCCTCCAAATACCTCTATGTGGTGCATTTCAACTCTTCATGGGCTTAGGATTCTTCTAGCGACCTCTTTGTCACAAGCTATACTTCACATAATCGAGCCTCTTCTAGAAACCTTTTTGTTGCTCATTGTAACTCTTGTTTCACTCTTTCTTCTTCTAGGGCTCTCTTCGTATTGTATAGAAAATGAATTTGTTGTGAAACATCAAAATTAGGAGGAGGTTGCATTGTCTTTCTTATTTTCCCCTCCATTCTTTGACCCGAGCTTTCTCCATGCTCAAAGTCTATTCCCATATTTTGTCTGCCTCAATTTATCACCTGCACATCAACTTCCTCATCCTTCTTTTGATTCCTACATGGATCTACAATCACCATGTTGTAGTGTGCCTTCTTCTCTTCCCACTTCTTCAATAAGTTGGGACAATCCTCTACGACATGCTCAGTACTGTAACAATACCCACAAAGAGCGTGCAGTTTGATACAAAATATCTATACATGGCCTATTTTACCACATTTAAAACAAGTGGGGAGGACTTTCTCCTCCCCCTCCATATCCTCATCCTCATCCTTGACCTCATCCATATCCACCTCTAGGACCTTCTTGATATCCACCTCTCTTAGCAGCTCCACGGTTGCCACTCTTTTGCTCTTCCTGAACCCGAAAGACATCATCGTTGTGGTCCTGCATCAGCTAAAGTGACCGACAATTGTTCACCATACGTTCTCATGCACCACCTTTTCCATTTCCATATCTTGTAACTACATCGTCAGATTGGCAAGTTGGGACTGCAACTATGTCAAACTTGTCAAAGTTTTTCCTCGTTTTGGTGTAGCCTCTATGTGTATTGCAATATCCACCACCTTTTCCAGATTTGTCACCTTTTGTTTGGTAAGAATGACTCAGATATGGGGCAGTAACCCCACAATGAGCCATTCTCTATGATATATGTTGAGGGGACCTTTTAGGCCCTAATTGTCATCATACATAGGACATTAGATACTAGCCTAATTCTAATGTAAGCCAAGTAAATGTTGTGTGTAATAAAGGATAAAGATACTTAACTAAGGATTAGTTGGAGCGAGTATAACTTCCCCATTTATCCTTCCTATGTAAAAATAACTCTAAAGATGGAATAAAAACTTGGAATGGAATTCCTTCCCCACATTTATCTTTCTTGGAATTATGTGTGTCTTGATGTGCATTCCAATGTAGTCTCTCTCTTGGATGCTTGCCCACTACAACATTTTGGTTTAGTTGCCCCCTGACTTGAATGTGGATGCTTGCCGACTACAACATTTTGGTTTAGTTGCAACGTGACTTGAATGTGGGGTTGCATGAGATTCTTGTGGAAATCTTGCGCTGAATATGATCCATCTTAAAGATGCGCTTATGCCAGGATGATGATATTCAAAATTCTCCAGAAATTTGTTGAAGAACGCTGATGAACTTTTTATTAGCTCGTGGAGGATGTTGATCGAATGTTTCTCCTGAAAATATGGAAAAATAAGAAGAGGAAGAAGACTTATGAATTGCTAGTCTCATGAATGTTCATTGTTGCTGACTAATATTGAAGATTCCCAAGAAGATGTTGGAAGAACGTGGATGTTGGGTGGAATATTTCTTACTCTTCGAAGTGGAAGATTGTATACTCTAAGTTTGGCATATATAGTGCTGAAAACTGGCATCGACATTGAATGATATATTGGTTGCAGCACTTGGGACGAGGCAATTGCAACCACACGACACCGCCATCCGCAATAAATGAATCCGAAATTAAATGAAGTCGACTAGAAATGAAGATTGCACAATGAGGATATCGAACAAATACTCCATTGTCTATATTTTGCTGAGTTCACCAAATGATCTTATTTCTGTCAATTGTCGACTGTATAACGTTCATCCACCTTCCAAACGATAAGCGGTTGCATAATTTAGTCGGCTTATCCAATTTAAGTTATGGAAACACAAAGAAGATAACAATACGACGCCTTATTGTGTGTCTGGTTTGTGTCATGACTAGAGGTTCAACCAGGGGTCGAAAAGTAAATCCAAGAACATATTTTGGTCGACTTGTGTGCATAGGGATGGTAAGTCACTTATTAGGTCGAAAAGCATATATCTATTGAAGATGGGAACAATTAATTACCTTTTAATTTAAAATTTTAATCTAATGGGATGGTATATTCTTAGTGGTCCTCCCAAATCAATGAATGTGATTTACTCTTCATAACTTGTATTTTATTTTTGAATGCATCCACTTTTGAATTTCCTCAACGGTCTGTGTGTTTCATATTGAATGCCCAACCATCTTATTCCATTGTTGAATTACGTCATTATTTAATTCACAACGGTGGACTAGAGTGTTGTCCATGCACACATATGATTGATATAAATAAACATCCAGATAACCCAGACTTACTATCTCTTTTTCAAGACTTACTATCTCTTTTTCCTTTCAGGTTTGATACACAGATGCGATTAGCAATTCTATATTGTTGATTCAATCATAACCATAACTATTTCACCCCGCCTCACTCTCCCTCTTTTGCTACTTATTTCACTTTAGGTATTGTTAGTATCATTCTCATTATCCTCTACTCATCTCCATCCGGTTGATGATAGTTATTACAATTATTTGAATCCGTTCTTGTTTTATGGCCGAACAAATATTAAAATTAATAGTGGAGAAGGCTGGGATGAAAGAAGCTTGAATGAGGGTGTTTTTATTTAGTCATGCTTCATTTCTATGATTGCTTTGCTGAGATAATTAATTTATATTATTTTAATCATCTACATTGATCTAATTATTGGAAATGGGTATATTTAATCATCTTTTAACTATAAATTCCAATTGTATAGCTTTTCACCCGCCACGAGTTTGCAGCTGTGCTAATGTTACTTTAGTCATGAAAATCTCATCTGCCAGGGCGTCGTTGTGATGAGCACGCTTGGTTGCAGGTATACTAGCACAGCCGCTAACTCGCAGCTGAGAATGCCGAAAGGTATCGGGTATCGGCTGAGAACGCGTGCCATAAAATGTCTGTGGTAATTCGTAATCCGTTTGTGGTAATATGAAACGTTTGGGTGCATGGTTTAATCCTACTTAATCATTTAAACGTGGCAATTACATATCCTTACAGTAATTTTTTAATATGATTAGATAAATGTTAAAAAGTAAACATGTTAACAGATGCCTTGATAAATGCAAGAAAGTTATGAACAATAAATTTGACCCATTGATTTTGGAGAACGACTAAGAATATGCCAGCATCTTCAATGCATAGCCATCAGATTAAAGTTTAAGGTTAAATAAGATTAAAAGATCATTAATTGTGCCCATTTTCAATAAGTGTAAGCCTTTCGACATAATAAGACTTTTCAAACTTCAATTTAGAGACTATAATCATGGCAACAACTATACCATGCATACATCCCCACTTCTATATAAAATAAAGTCGACCACATAAAATTCGACCACCAGCCGACCAGATGGGGGCACCAAGATTACATTGTGTTCTAATTTTTCAAATCGACCAACCAGAAAACACTATAAAAATCATGCTGGTTGAACTGTACTAAGGCACAATTGTCGGGCGAAGCAAATGGAAGATTAACTAGTCTAATTCATGGGCCATGAAGTCTCAATGGACAAGGAAATAAATTAATGCAAAATCAGGTGGACTAGTCGAATGCATGCCAGAGATTAGAGAGTGTGAGAGTCGGTATGACCGAGCAGATGATCATGTTGAGCCACCGACCATAGAGATAACCGATCGACCATTCTTGTTGTCTTTCACGTCTAGGCATCCCTAGTCGAAGTCGAAGCACCAAAGGAAGAAGAGAGTGCACCATTACTGAGAATCAACCAGCAGGATCGCCCAACAATCGACTAAAAGTCTCTATGCAGGTCAGCATATGAGATTTTTTTTTGCATTTTTATAATTCCACTATGGAGTAAATCGACGAGCGACACATGCAGTCGACAGGTCGACCGTGTATTCAAATAAAGTTAATGTCGACCGTGTATTCAAATAAAGTTAATGTTTGGACAAGCCTAGTATCTGTTCTTAATTTGACTACAAATCAAACAAATCGCGGGGCTAGAAGACATCTATAAAGAATCGACTCAGTCAAGTCTTGGTCGATGATGGGAATGCTTGACATTGTCGAAAAGTGGATTGAATATGGACCTGTCAGGAAGCCGACTGAAGGAGGTTGACCAACGACTTGGCGTAGTGAAAATACATGTTCAGCATATCTTATCCGTTAATCTTGTGGTATTGAAAATGCAATCAAGTCTTGTAAAAGAGTTTGTGTATGGAGTATAACTATAAGGAGTCTCATGAATAATATGTTGCATGAAGGACATTAGTTTAGTCGAGTATGTAACCGCGTGAGTCCAAAAAGAAAAGAAAACATTGTGTTGTTGATTGCAAGAGTTTTCTTCCACCAGCTTAACATGGAGTTAAGCTTCGTCTAGGAAAATTGTTTTATTTTTACTAAAAATTAGAGAGTATTAGTTGAATCAAATTTTATCCCTCATGTAATGTAAAAGCACAAACTCCATACATTGCCAAAGATTGGAAGCAGAAACATAATCGTAACCAACAAGAGAGAAGAGAGAAGCAAGTTTGATGAGCAGTGGGCACATAACATTTGAAAGATCATCAAGAATGACCATGTCAGCGGCGGTTAAAGGCATCGAAGAGAAATATATCTCACATCTCACAGACACAGACATTGAAAGATCATCAAGAATGACCATGTCGGCGGTGGTTAAAGGCATCGAAGAGAAATATATCTCACATCTCACAGACACAGACATTGAAAGATCATCAAGAATGACCATGTCGGCGGCGGTTAAAGGCATCGAAGAGAAATATATCTCACATCTCACAGACACAGACACACACATAATAGCTTAAAGAAAAGACGATGACAAGAAGATTGAAATTATTGAACCCATTGGTATAAAAGTTGGAGAATAGTTCCTGAGTTGTGACCTCAAAAGATAGAAAGCAGAGAAATGGTAGGTTGGTTGTAGCATGGAGCTCCATTGTAGGGTGTTTTGCAGGTGCGCAATTAGCCCGGGACGAGCCACTCACCCACTCACCACCCCAAAGACACGAGAGAGAAGTGTAACAATAGGATCAAGCAGGCCATTGTTGGGTGGGAGAAAAGCGTTGTGAGATTCACTGACTCCACAGGCATATACCAGATTGATGACAAAGGCTAAGGCTAAAGAGTAATAGGTCATTAATTCTCTGTATGCTTTCTCGGTACGATACCAAGGACGAGCAAGGATTTGAGTGTGGGGGATATGTTGAGGGGAACTTTTAGGCCCTAATTGTCATCATACATATGACATTAGATACTAGCCCAAGTCTAATGTAAACCAAGTAAATGTTATGTGTAATAAAGGATAAAGATACTTAACTGAGGATTACTTGGAGAAAGTATAACTTCCCCAACTATCCTTCCTATGTGTAAATAACCCTAAAGATGGAATACAAACTTGGAATGGAATTCCTTCCCCACATTTATCTCCTTCTTTCTTCGGATTATGTGTGTCTTGATGTGCATTCCAATGCAGTCTCTCTCTTGGATACTTGCCACAATTTCCTGGACTACAACAATTCATGTCCTGGATATGGATTGCCAACCTGTCCAACAAGGTATTGAGTCATTGGTCATAATCCCACATCGTTTCTCCTGGTTTCTATTTCATCTCCTTAATCTCTATAATGCATTTGAGATTTTGACTTAGGCTTTTGAAACGCCTTAAGTAGATCTCTCTTAATTTCTGTCAAGGACCTGTTGGCAGCCAATTCAATTTTTTCTATTGCCCTATAAGATTCCTACACCTACGTCTTCTAAACTTCAAATTGACGTCACATTTTGCAAATAGACGATATTTTCATTTCATGCGACATTTGCAAATTTGTCTCCATTTAATTTTCACGACTGTAAGCGTGAAAACTCCTCCATCGTTATTTGAACTGTCATGATCTTCTCATTGATATTCTGAAAGGCACTTACCCTTGGTTTATTATTAAGTGGTTGGAATGACTTTTTTTTTCGAACTATGTCCATTTGCCTACTCTCACTTTGATTGCGCAACTTGATTTTTATTTAATTGATAAGGCATTGAGCATGTAAATTTATGGGTTATATTTGATTCTATAGGGGTCATGGTTGATTTTGCTTTTTTTTTTTTTTTTTTTTTTTTTTTTTTTTTTTTTTTTTTATATTGATTTTTTTTTTCATTGGTCCACAAATGTTTGCAAATGTTTGATTACACATGGCGTGGTTCAAACATTTGGGTTTTGATTTAATGTTGGTCTTGTGGTTTTGATTATGCAATGACACATATTTAACTTTGAGTTTGATTTTATATTGAACGATCACGGTTTCAAGCAATGCAATGGCATATTGGTATGTCATCCACCGTTTAAATCCTTGGGTTGGCCGAATATTATGTTTTTGAATGATGGTATGATTGATTGAACAATGTATGCTTTGCCATTACTATGTTGCATGGCGGGGTGATAATCCCACCACCCTCATGCAGCACATTAATTTGCCTCCCCTTTGAACGCTCGCAGCTGTTAGCCCAAACAACTTTCCTCCTGTGTGTTGTTGTTTTCAAAACAAACCCTTACCATGCGCTCGCACCATGGCTCCAGTCGTTAGGGCTGAGCCCAATGGTTGCCAATATTTGTTGATGTTCGATGGTTCTTACAGTGACCTTTAGGAATTTGGATGGCTCCCGTTCGCATCTGAAAGTTTGATGGCTTTGCTTGCTGCATGGCTTCGAAGAATTAGCATTAACGGTGGTTCGCAGGAGCCAAAGGTTGAGATGTCAATTGGAAATTAGAGCAATTTCTCAGTTTAGCTACCGGTCATCCTGCTGTGGACAGAAGTGGTCAAAAATTGCAAAGTGGAAGATGTCCGTGGACATTTCTCTTCGATCTGAAGGGTGAACTCTGGCGTAAAGAGTTTGCTTCAGCGAATATGCTCAAACGCGTTAGCGACTTGCTGATGATAATAAGCGGTTTATCACTGCGAGGGCAGGTATGGTTCGTTTTCTTGTACCACCTTGACTGCCCATGGTTTCATGGGCTATGAGCTTAATATATATTACCTGCATGGGAGTGCGTTTAAAATAATCTAAAAGATACAATGGAACCAGGCCGATAACAACCTTTTTTCACTTTGGGTTAATTAAAATCCTTGCGGTCTGTCATTTGGGATTACGAAGGGACTGTTGGAATGATTTTCTAAAACGCAATAATTTTGATGATTCAAACTCACCACAGCTTGAAAAACCTGTGGTGAGAAACAGTCTGTATCCTGTGCCCTCTGATTATACATTACCCTAAACCCTACCGAATCACTTATCAATACCCAGTGCGTGTAAATGTCAGCTACATTTAAACTGTGGCTAAAGGCCTAAGGTCAAACCTAAATTCCAAGGTAAAAGATGCTAGTTAATCTCATGGAAAAGCAAACTTGAGAGACCTCTGTCTGTACATGCCTATGGCTGTTGAGTAGAAATTAAAACCGGTGAGCAGCTCACACGGCAAGAGTAGTATCCCCTACCGAGTGGTAGCAGTAAACCTCCTTTGACTTTATTCAAAACCCTTGCTTGCCGAAATGACCACGATTGCCGTCAGGCTCGATAGTGAAACCCCAGGTGACTCGTTCAAACCCCTCCTTCCTCTATCTCAACCCAATTTTCTCCACCATGTATTGGTGGTAATCGCTGATTGAGAAGGTATTACCTTGATATGTCGATATATAGTCGAATTCGCCACTGCTGGAGGATCAGTTACAACTCACCAGTCAAGACTAAAATGTTATTGCTTGATAGAAACAACGAACCAACGGGTTGATTTTAGAACATGGATTATATGGTCATCAGATAATGCCAGTTTAAATCCTTGGGTTGGCCGAATGTTATGTTTTGGTGATGTTCTGATTGGAATGAACAATGCTATACTTTTGCCATTGTATGTTGCATGGTGATAATCCACCACCCTCACTTAGCATTAATTTACTCCCTTTGAGCGCTTCAAGCTATTAAGCTATTGATTTGCTTGCTCCTGGCCATTGTCGAACCTACCATGTGCGATGCCACTTTGTCGATTAATGAGGATGAACAATGGTTTACGGTGTGATGTTCGATGGTTCTTCAGGTGACCTTGAGAATTTGGATGGCTCCGTTCATGCGAAGGTTGATGGCTGCCCTTACATGGCTCAGAAAATTAGCATTAACCTTTGATGGTTCTTGGAGCCAAGGTTGAGATCCAATTGGAAGTGAGCAATTTCTCCGGTTTATACCAGTGATCTGCTGCTATGGACATAAATGGTCAGGTAGAAGTGGAAGATCTCGTGGACGGCTATGTAGATCCGCGAAGGGTGAGCTCTGTGACGAGGTTTGCTGTGAATATATAAACAAAAGCGGTGTACGACTGGGTATATGGAGTTTATCCGCAGTAGGTATAGTTTCGTTTTCTTGTACCACCTTGGACTACTTATGGTTTTCATGGGATATATGAGCTTATGCGCTATTACCGCAGATGCATTTAAAATGTCTAAAGATACAAACGGAACCAGGACAATAACAACCTTTTTCACTTTGAGTTAATTAAAATTCTTGGCGGTTTGTCATTTGGGGAGTTCTTTACGTCGAGCTGATGAATGATTTTCTTAATGTAATGATTTTGAGAATAAAACCGTGCTGGGTTGATGAAGCGTGGTGGCGAGAGCAGTCATCCAGTACTCTGGTCCTTTCATTACCTAAACCCCTACGAGAATCACTTATCAACCTACCCCAATTAGACCAATAATGTCCATTTGTTAAACTCGTGGCTAAAAGGCCTAAGGTCAAACCTAATACGAATTCCAAAGGAAACAAGACTGCCCATTTAATCTCTCTCATGGCGAGGAAAAAGCCGAAGCCCCCTGTCAGCCCTGACCCTATCATGGTGAGTGAGTGATTGAAACCACAACAGTGAAATTATCCCTAATACGAAGGTGCATTGTGATAAACCCTCATAAAACGTCAAAACCTACCTGCTGTGAAATGATACGGTGCCGGCATCAAAATGTCTTGTGAAAACCCCGGTGACTCGTTAAAACCCCCTCATGTTCTATCTCAACCAGATGCTCCACCATGTGACCAGTGTGGCTCGTGGTTAGAAATGTATTACCTTGATGTGTCAATGCTATAGTCCATAATTCATTCTCTGGAAGATCAAGTTACAGCTCACCAGTCAAAAGGCAAAGTTGCCATTCACTGATAAGAAACAACGAATAATAGGTTTGATTTTGTTTAAGAACATGGATTCTGCTACAACGGTCATCAATTCAATTCATGACTATCACCGTTTATATGACAAACTCATGGCTATGTTTGTAGCGTGGATTTTCTTTGACATAAGAATGTAGTATATAGTTTGGACTTTTGATTAATGAATTTGGTTTCCCGGATTAGTTTGATTGGATTTAGCTTTGATTAGATTAATAAATTAGTATGGATTTGATTGTTTCAATTTAGCTTCAATTGAATACTCACATTTGCTTTATTAGAGGTGTTAATATCTTTTCTAAGCTTATAATTTGTTTACGGTACTTCAATTTGAACACGATTCCGATGTTTGGAGTTAGATGGTTCTATTCACATGCGATATGGTTGTCAATAATGGTTAACTATTATATGTTCCATGTCATTTTTGACAAATCCGAATACCGTGCGGTAATGCATAACCGAATTCTTGAATAGATCTAGATCATAGCACGTTTATATTTTAATGAAATGAGTTCATTGTTTTGGAACGACCGTGTTATCGGTTGATTCATATTACAGCTCAAATATGTTAATTTAAATTTGATTTAGAGGCAAAGTGATTATGCCTAGGATTGATATTTGACTCAGTCATGATTCAATTTGATTGTTGATGGTTGCGATCACTATTTTTGATTTGATTGTTGATGGTTGCGATCACTATTTTTGGTCCTGTCTGTTGACTGTGTAACACTCAGCGATCGAACTCTATGGAAAAAGTTTGGTTGGTGCTGTTATGAATGTTTCATTTTGACTATAATCGTAACAGCCTTTCTATAATGGTATTTGATTAAAACAATATGAATCTTATGCACATTTTTATAGCCGTAACAAATCGATTATGATTGTGTAAGATTACATCGTATCTTATATGATATTATTCACTATTAATTTCGTTTGGATATGAAACAGTTTAGTTACTATTTGACCCGATTTTATGGCAACTAAAAAAACAGAGCATTCTTACCCTGTTTTGATTGCATCCCTTTCGATTTTGTTTAATTTGAATGATAAATTTACTTGAACCATTAGTGATTCGTTTTGGATATTTACTAAAAGAAAATCAAATTGGATTTGATTCTTTTGAAAAGATTTCATTTGATCTCTATCTGATCCTGTTATGCTATTTTAGACTAGCTATAGAATCAGATGATTATGTAGCTAAGTATGTAGGATCAATTTTTTATTGTTTTGTTGATGAAATGTCTTTCTAATTGGTTATTTTTGGTCTATTGCAGATCAATTTGAAATGACAGTGGCTTTGATGAGCAGTTAGGAGATATTTCAAAGATTTCACTTGCATTTTGATTTCCTAGTTTAGTTGATTTTGGGATATTTCCCAGATTATGTAAAACATTTTGATATTATCCACAAGGAAGTTTTACCCCGTGGAGAGACTTATATATACTTATGATTTTTGTAATAATGGACATCCTCATTCGTGGGAGAACAAGGATATGAATTTCTAATACAAACTGAAGCATAATTTGGTGTTTTGTCACAGCTTTAGCTTCTCATTATATCAATATTTTGTTTCATGTTGTGTATATCAATTTGTATCTGGTTTATGACTACTTTAGCTATCTTGATCATGTGTAAATGATATAAATTTAATCACTGTAATCTATATCTGGTTTCTTCCAAGTGTATAAAAGACATAACAATTGTTAATTCAGTTTGTGAATGACAGGTTTATCTTCTTCATGAGTTGAATTATTTAATATAAGTTTTTGCATAACAGGTTTCCCTTATTGCAGAAATTTATAATCATAAGATTGTTATGATTTTTTATGTCTTGTTTGTCCTGTAAACAACTCAAAGAGCAGCACAGCCTATCGTTTACGAGAAGCTTTTGGACTAACCGGTGCGAGTTTACTTCCTCCGACCAGCTTCGAAGTCATCACACACAAGGCAAATTAGGAGCGTTTCCAGGCCAGTTTGTCATTTGTTTAGTATATTTATTAGTAGTTTAATTCAGATATTAGTTTAGTTAGATTTATAGGTAGAATTAGTATGTTAGATTGTTTAATTTCAGTAAGTTTTATTTCTTTTTCATAAAATATAAAAATCAAAAAACATATCTTGCTATCTTAGGGCAGAAAACACATGAGTTTTGTAGGTTTTAATTAAATTTGTAGGTTGTTTATAGTGTACATTTGTGAATAAGTAATATTGCAGCTCGTAATTAGATAGTTGATTTGAGTTATTATAATAGTAATTAGTAGATTTTATATAATAGTTATATTTAATTTTAGTTTAATTTAGTAGTTTATTTCAATTAGATTAGTGTGTTAGTTTCTTTTATTTTTAGTTAGTTTGTTTTATTAGTTTTAGTTAATTTTAATTTGTTTTATTAGTTTTATTTAGTTTTAGTTTGTTTTATTTATTTTAGTTAGATCAGTTAGTTTAGATTAGTTTTTTCTTTGGTTTTCTTAAAAGACCTTAGGGCGGCCAACGGAGCCGTTAAACTCGTCAGGGTGGTTCATTCCAAACGGCTTGGGTTATTAGACAACCCCGGACCGGTTCCACTCTCTCAATTGACGGACGAACAATTTCGCCCGTCAACAAATGGCGCTAGAAGGAGGGCGTGAACTTAATTAATGGCACGAGGCGGTCGCAAGACTCCTCGTCCACCTAATCGCACACCTATAGTGACTAGAAGTCGTTCACAAGATAATATTCCCCCTGAAACAACAACTACTTCAACCGAAGATCCACAGATCACAGTTGAGCCAACAACCCCTAATCCTATAG